>JACXGJ010009259.1:0-24640 GCA_016801105.1 Esox niger
TGGGGTGTCCGTAGACGGGCCAGGGGTGGGGTGTCTATGTGGTTTTGGTCAACAGAGAGGCAGACATCATAGCAACAGAGACAGACCGTCACAACCACCAACTATGTCCCGTCTACACCTCTTTTTACATTGCTGTAAATCTCGTCTCATAAACTGTTTCTATATTTCCACACGTAACAGATCATTTGTTTATCAAAGGGAGGTCAGTCTGGGAAAAACTGTATTCCATCTGAGCTGAACCCCCATGAACCAAATATATTTTTCCAAAGAGGGTTGGGCCTGGAAGCATTCTTTAGTCCAGCAGGCCTGAAAAAGGACCCTTAATGTCCCCAGTGTTACGTCGTCAACATTGTTAAACGTTGTTAACATGTTACACGTCAACACCGCTACACATCAGCAGCGTCGCATGCAAACACTGCTACGCCATGTAGAGGAAGGTGTTAAGATCTGTCTCATCACGCTTGATGTACTTGTGATCTATCAGCCACTCCATTTGCTCCTTGATCATCTTCTTTTGGGGCAGGAACATATTTTTGAGGATCTCTACCAGCTCCGTCTGCAGCTGGGCATTGGTGAGCCGCTTGCGCATCTTCATGATCTGGATTATAGCCTCCTTAAAAGAGAACACGGAGCGAAGGTGAATCCCAAATGTATTTCCTTGATACCTCCTATCCCCGCTCTTGGCCTCAGCCTTGAAAAGCAAGGAGACGAGGGAGAAACAAAGATAACCAGTCAATGAGAAGCCCTTTCCGTACCTGTGTTCTCAATATCCTGAGCTGCACGATTCCCTCGTTCTCTTCTTCCCTCATTCGCTCTGTGGTGAGTTGAAGCCGGCCAATCAAGTTGATCTTTCCCCTCTTTTGGACCTTGGAATTTTTTCTGGATACACAGACAGAGGAACAGACAGAGACACAGACTATTATAATGGGCCAGACTACTACGTTTTTTTTTGTTGTCTCTGCGTGGCATTAATGAGGAGGGTTACCAATCCTAACTAGTCACACTCACATTAGTGATGACATACATTAAAGAACACTTACATTAGTGAGAACTCCTGGTTGACGTAAAAGAGTGTTCCCTCAGCAAAGTCTTTGGGAGAGCTCACCACTGGGTCATAAGACAACACCTGTCGTTTTAGCTTGGGGAATGCAACCAGGGACTGGATGAAAGAGGGAGACAGAGAAGAAAGAGGTAGAAAGAGGAGAGACAAGTAAGAGAAAGGTGTAATGAGATTCAGTACAGAAATACTTTTTGGAGTTGTGAAGAGTGTAGAGGCCAATTAAATGCAGATGGCAGTTAAAACAAATTGATAACATTTTTTATAGTAGTTTGCTATTTCCTGGGAGATTTAAGGGTGGTTTGCTGCTAATAAAATCAAGAAGCTGTGTAACGTACAAAATATCCTGTGAACTTTCTGAAATCCTCAGAAATTCCATTTGAAATATTCACAGAATCAGGTGGAAATATGCATCAAATTCAGAAATCACATACTTGGATAAGAGAAAACCTGAGGTCAGTTTGAGCATGTAACACAAATTGAAACCCCAGATCTCTACCATTTCACTGTGCCTTACCCAGAGGGTGCGTCTGAGCTCGGCGTCAGGTAGCTCTGTGGCTAGCTTAAGGTTCTCAAAGCTGATCCTCTCCCGCGGCCTCTGATTCCAGGCAAATAGGACAGCCAGCTGGAACGTAGTCACCTCCAGGTCGTACTGTCCCACCTCGTTTTTAAATGTGATCTGAAAAGAATGACGTGGTAAAACATAATTATAGTAGGTCTTTAGATGTCTTGGACTGACACACACCACTAGAAGTGAAACATTTTTGCACAGTTGGCAGAAGTTTTTTTAACGGTTTGTAGGGCTGCATTTATTTATAATCACTAGCCATTTTCATTTGAAATGTATTTTTATTTATCCATTGCTATTGGATATATTAAAATGATTATACTTTGACAGTCCCTGAGTGAAGCCAGTAAAGAAACTATACTGCATTACAAAGTGCAATAACTCCATTAAATCATTTACAAAGTTAGATAGAAAATTTTGTTCATCAGACTTTTGACAATGTGATATAAAACATAATTATGTACTTTATACAAAGTCTTCAACGGCACCTATTTAGGATATATCGTGTGGAATACTCAATTCAGGAATTCAGTATCTGAAACAAACATTGAAATTGAATTGTGAAGAAATGTGCAATCCATGAATGAGATGTATACAAAAAAGGTTCAACTGTAGTCAACATTCCATAACAGAGCAGAGCACTATTCTGGGAATTGGTTAATTCAGTTGAAAGAATAATTCATGTTATCCACCAATATATTAGTATATATTTTTTTATTTTGCATGCATTAAAAAATTATGTTAAACCTCTGAGAAATAGGAAGAGAACTGACTAGGCTACATACAGTATATACGCTTTGAATTGGCTAATTATAGCTGTTACTTTATAATACTTCTGCTACAACGTACCTGCCTCTCCTCCAAAAATAGCACACAACCCATCGCATTTGGAGGATGTTGATTTGATTAAATAGCATGTGTCCTTTTCCAGGCACTATTTGTAAATTAATAAGTACAGATTGTTGCCCTAATAGTGGAGGTGGGTATTTTCAGGTGTGTAGCGATTTCTTTTTACAGCCATTGCCTAAGTTGTGAAGGCCGATAACGTTTTGTCTCATTTCAGTTGTTTGTTTTATGACCTTCTCCATGCTGATTGATGACTGAGGGCTTTTGGCATTTGTGTCACCTAATATTTACAACCCAGTAAACAAACATTATATCAATGGGCTGACATTTCTGGCAGATTTGGTTTCTATCAGATTAGGAGTTATGGGAAAATTATGTATTTTTCTTGATTAAGACTTTTTTCCAATTTTACCTCAATTAAAAGTTAACGTTTCAAACGGATGATCAACCTGATAAACAACAATGACATTTTTGATCACAAAGGGTGCCAATTAATGTGGAGGGCATTATATGTGTGAACACCTGCCTTGCGCTCTACACTCACAATGCCATTGGACATGAGGTGGTGCCAGTGTAGTTTCCTGCCGCTGTGGTTCTTCTTGTAGAAATCCTCCACCTCAGGGATCAAGTCCTCCAGCTCCGTGGGTAATGACACAAACACCTTCTCTGAGCTCCGCGACCACGCACCAGCATTCAGGATCTTGATGTTGACAGAGTCCGCTGCACAGGAAGAATGGGGATGGAAGGAAACTCGGTGTGAAATACACTGACAGTGACAATTATACAGTACATTATAGAGACAAGAGTCTGACACTAAATTATTACAGTTTGGTTAATGTGACCATGGATGCACACCCTCCATTAAGTATTGGGACAGTGAAGTATTTTTTATGGCTATTCACTCAAATAAAACTTTGGTGTGGCCCGAAATGGTTATGTACTCTTAATGGTCTTCACCCAGCACAACCCCGAGTGAAGGCTATAGGCGCTGATGATCATCAGTCCAGTTCCACTCTAGGTTTCTTCCTAGGTTCCGACCTATTAGGGAGTTTTTCCTAGCCACTGTGCATCAACTGCTGTTGTTGCTTGCTCTTTCTGGTTTTAGCCATGGGTACTTGTGAAAGCATTTTGTGCCAAATGCTTCTGAAAAAAGGCATTTATGAAATATATCTGATTGGTTTGATTAATTGATAAGCACATACAAACACATGGTTTACCTGATAGGGCCAGCTTGTTGTGTTTATGACACTCTTTGAAGTTCTGGTTGAGATCCTCAGACACCTTGATGTCTTGGAACATCCGGGCCAATTTATTTACATAGTCTGCCGGCATGCCCACCTCCTATAAGCAAGGGTAGGGGACATTGGAGAAGTGCTGTTATTGTAAATCGTAAAAAAAATCTTGACCTCTACATTTCACCCAAAATAATTTTTTTGAGTACTGGCAAAATGTCAACAAGTCAAATTTCCCTTATTTTGTTATCCTTTCTCCCACCCTTTGTATAGTTATACCCGTACTTTCACAAAAATACACGTCATACCCTGAGCCACTCCACCATGTTCTCTTCAATCTCACTGTCGGCTGAGATGTCCAGGATGAGGCGTCGGGTCAGATGGGCTTTGTGGTACCGCATGAATACGTCTTTGTTCTGCACATACTTCAACACCAGCAACTGCAGGAGAACACACACGCAAAACAAAGTGTCAGGGTCATTCTCACAATGTTACCAGGGTTTTGCTAGAAGAAATTAGCTCTGGTAGTCCCACCCTGTTTAAGATGTTGTTTGTTCGTTATCTAATGAACCTGACCCAGAATTTGTATCCAATTAATAAATATTTAGGTTTTTGTAGATGAAGAAGTGTACAGGTAGAAGCTTGAAAAGCCAATCCATTTTTAACTGGAGTCATCCCTAGCTGGATGAATGACAAGGGATGATGAATGTCCATCAAAAAATGCACTATGGACAGTATTTTGAAAGGTTGAACTAGTCCGAAAGGTTTGACTAGAACAGTCAAAGATATATGCATTTATATAAACATATGATTTCATCCATATTTCAAGTGTGGTTGTAGTAGTATGGAAATCATTCTCCCAAACACATCTCCCAAACACGTACCACTTCTTTTAGCTTGGCCTCGATCTCCTCTGAGGTAAGTTTCTTGCTGAGCGGGGTTTTTCTCAGCAGCATGTCACAGTAGTTTGCCAGGAGCTCTGGACACTTGGACTCCGGTTGGGTCTTCAGCCCCACGCTGACAAACAGCACAAAAAAGTTGAGCAGTGTCGTAAACGCACAAGATTGCTCATTTGCTAATGAAGCAATTAATAACTCCAAAGCTGTGGTAAAAAGAGAGAATACATTTCTGAAGGTCCCCACAATTCTTGATTAAGTGCAACTTGAATAGAATTCTGGGAGCATCCAAAACAGTTATCCATCTTCAGTTCAGTGAAGAATCACATAAGATGGATACCAGTCCTACCCTTTCTGCTTCAGTGGCAGTTCCAATTTAAAGATAGTAGCGTCATTCACGACTGCTTTGTAAGCCTAAGGAAGACAATACAGATTTCTGTCATACAATAATGATAACCAACCATCAAATGAAAAATACATTTCTTGGCAACAATAAGCAAAGTTGGAACAACAAGTAAAGACTGTTGAATCAATGTTGGATGCCGCCGAGCTGACCTTGTCCCTGGCAGTGAGAAAGCGAGGATCATCCTGAAAGGCATCTTTCACCAGTTTACTGAAGCGGTTGAACAGGGTGAGGAGCTGCTCCACGTACTTCTCAGAGTCCTGCTCTCACACCAAAGACACACCAATATTAACCAACGGAATGCTTCTGTCACCAGACTAATCGAATGCCTTGCTTGGTTGGAGTTTAACATGAAGCACTCATTCAAGAGGCGTGTGAAATTCTTGAAATATTCGTCAATATCCAAAACATCACTAGGCCATTGTAGTCGTTTCAGCTGACCCAGAATCCAAAGTTGTTGGAGGTATGTGAAACTACTTATTTTAATGTATCTGATCAGGTTCATATCTGGGAAAGTTGCATGTGTGTGAGGACTTCACCGTGTAAAGTGATTCAGGGTGTGTATCCATTATCGCATTTGAGTTTCTGTAAATGAAGTGGCCAATGTGTAAACAATTCAACATAAATTAAATTAGGCTGTCCAGAGCCAACTTCTAGCCCCTACTCTCCAGAGACTAGGAGATTGTTGGGAGGTGACATTGTGAGAGACCATTTATAATTAGAAAAATGTGTAATAATGTTTAGTGTTTCCTTTGAAATATTGACAAATTACAATATTTGACGTCTTGGAAATGTACAATATTTCTCATTACCTGTAAAATAAATTTTAGCTAACCGGGTTGGGCGAACATTATTTTTTCTACTGCTGCTGGCATTGCCTTTGGTCAGCCTTGAATGTTTTGCTTTCAGGGGTCACAGAAAATAAAGCCACATTGGAACGTAAGCTATACGTAAAGTCTAACTTAACCATCATTAAAAATTGTTGTAACATTTATGGAACCTAACAGTGTTAACCGTTAACGGACTTTCCATTGTGTTGAGTATGTGTGCCCTCTAATGGGAACAACACGTAACACAGTTTGAAATAAACTTTTCACACATACGTTTTAAAGGACCACTGTGTAGAATCCTACCTTTAACATATAAAAGACTGAATTTAAACAATGACACAACTTGTCTCCTCCCCTCCACTTACCAAAAGAGTGTGGTTAAAGCCAGCATAAGGACTCTACAAGTAAATGCAAACTAATAAAAGGATTGCCGAGAACAGTTTAAAATGGTAATATCTCAGGAACACAGAAAAAAAAGAAACATTAACTTAAAACACTCTCTACTGGTACTGGTAATGAATTACCAGTAGACTACTGGTAACTGTCTACTGGTAATTAATTGTTGTATTTATGCTAGCAGTAAAGTAAAAATGTTACATCTGGCCCATTTAAAGGAGGTATGCATATTGGGGGAGAAGGTAAACTTTAAATGAGTAAATAAACATTATCACATAAAATCTATTTGGTGTGTACCACAGTCACTTGGGGTTCCCCAATGTTGTGTTTCTGCAGTGACAGAAAGATTAGTTTTTTAAGTAGATAGCATACAACTCCAACAATTACTTCAAGCGATTAAAATATTTTCCTCTAATATCCATTTGTAAAAAATCTGATATGCATTAAATGTACATCAAACTATTATACACAAGTATCAGGGACTTATGTTATGTTCAAGTTACCAATTTAATTAGAAGCAATCAATTTTGGATGTGTTCCCATGACCTTTCAGGAATTTTACTCCCTCAAATGTACGTAATATATTTCTTTAATATTTGATAACATGACAAATAACTGTATAGCAACTGTACAATAAACGTCTAGAAAAGCAGTGTTTTAGTAGTAGAGGAGTTTATGGCACAATTTATGCCAAATCTGGGATGACGAGGTTTTGATTATAATAATCAATTATACTGAATTTAGGTAGTGTTTATTACAAGAAATCCTCAATGGTAGACTACTTCATGTAAAGATGCGTATGTGTGTGTAGCACTCACAGAGGTGATGGTCTCTGCCGAGGCCACCATGTCAGCCAGTCCAGCAGACATGATGTGGTCCTCCAGGTCCTTCAGCATGGGTTCAATACCACTGGGCACCTTGTCCATCAGTGAGAACATGAGGTTGAGCTCTATGAGGAGGAAATCTACAATGAAACATGGTCTATAATGAAGTATTAACAGTATTGTCTATATATTATAATTGTTTTGTCTAGGTGATAAGAGATATTATAGAACAGTGGTTCTCAAACCGCGCCTGGGGACACCCCTGGTATATTGCACAATTCTGATGTAACCCTGAATAAAGCAGTGAAACTAGCTCAACTGAATAAAATGGTCATGGATAATTATGAGACCCGATTTAGGTGAGCTAGTTATGGAATACATCTAATACATGGAACGCCCGGGGGTTCCCAGAAGAGGTTAGAGAACCATTGGTATAAAACAAAGGGTATGCAGCATAGCCTGCTTTTACACAAGCTGCGCTTTTCTAAACATATCACCTCCAATTAAGGTTTTGACCAATCAGATTGGATGGGTTGCTCAAAAGACCAATGACAAAACATTGAGCTGTGTTGCAGACATCTAGGTAGACTGCTAGTCAATATAATGACCCATCTAGGTAGACTGCTAGTCAATATAATGACCCATCTAGGTAGACTGCTAGTCAATATAATGACCCATCTAGGTAGACTGCTGGTTAATATAATTACATACACATCGGAAGGACTGCTGTTTAAAACTCAGGAAACAAAAGGGTGGGTCTGAGGTCAGAATTTTTTTTGAGGGAATGGGGATGTTTACATCATGTTGACTCTGATACACACAGAATGGGCAATGGCAGATGTTGATTAGTTCGTTGATGCAGACAAACTGAGATATTTAATGGTGGAGGACAGCAAGGTCATTCCCTGGTTTGCAAACCTGAGCTGGCTGCGCCTTTGGTGCCAGGAGTGGTCCGCCCGTACTCACTCTCTGTCTCGTTTCGTTTGATCATGCCTGGACACTCAGCCAATATAGTTTCCTTGAAGGACGTCACCAGAGCATTCACGCAACATTCCATCAGCTGAGGTGAAACAGAAAGCCCGGGGTTTTCATCACACCAATGAAATTTAAATAGATTTATAAAGACATTTTACAGTAACCAAGCCTAGATAAGTAAAAGAACAGTGGCAAGAAACATCTAGAGGAAGAAAACTACAAGGGAATCGGTCTAAATCAAGAAAAGCAGTCAAATGGTTTCAAAACATTGTACCAAATGGACATGCCCCATTTTATATATAGAACGTACAACAGGCCGTAGATGTCAAACTCACTAACAGGTGGTGGGATAGGGTGAGGATATTGAATACTCACTGCTTGTACAGAGTTACATTCACGTCTAGTCTCCAAGTAGCGCAGCGCCCGTTTCTCCTCCTCTCTCAACTTGGCATCTGCCTGTTAGAGCACACACAGGCCCATATGCTGGATTCACCTCAGATGGATAGCCAATCCTCACAAAATATGCTACGGTCGCAAAATAAAAAAAATCCAGGTGGAAGAACCTTAGATGTCTGGCCCCTACAGATTCAGAGGAATTTTCCATTCAGGATTGAAAAATTGGCGATTTGGGGAATTTCCCCAGATGTTGTCACCCGACTAACTAATATTTAGGGAACTTCACAGACTGTACATAGAGATTGTTTTAGACTTTTCTCGACCACCACTCTCATCCTCAAATTCTACCTGGGCACTCCTGTAAATCTGAAAAGGTTGGATAGGTTTAAGCGGTGTTGTCAATACTTCACCTTCCGTATAATAGGCTGGATGGGATATGGCTTACACCTATACAACGGTTTCAAATCTACTTGAGTACCTGCAGGGTATGGACTAGGCTTGCCCGTTTTGAATTCAGCTTGAAACTCGTAGTGTGTTGTATGTTGAGTACAGCAGTTGTCAAGGAGACCGTGGGTTCTTGTTAGGTTTGCAAAATTCCGGTTAACGGTACCAAAATTCCCAGGTTTTCCAGAAATCTCAGATGAAATATTCCTGGAATAAGGAGGGAATAAGCAGGAAGTCAGGGAATCCTCCAACCAGAGCTTTAGAACTCACGCCCTAGTACTACTCACGTATTTCATGTAGTTCTGGACTCCGTTCTGCTGCAGGTAGGAAGGGGCCTGTGTTCTGTAGAACCTCTCAGTGGAATCCATGTAGGCCTTTTCAAAATTATCTCTATAGATCTGTAATTTATCATCCGGATTTGAGCACAGGTTGACTGCAGAGGAAAGAATGAATAAGTTCCGCAAAGGCTCAAATAATTATGCAATATTTTTAACAGTTTTACAGCAAAAAACTAAAATGATAATTTCTTATTGGATGAGTGAAATTATTCTCTCCCTTTTGTTATCTTCCATTTGGAGTCATTAACACTAGGAGGACAACTTTGTGATTTGGGGTTGAAAGTTGCTATTTTTCAATCATGTCACAAAGTTGAATCCTAATGTGTAACCTGGTGCTTTACATTTTTATATAAAAACCTAAACAACATAGTCAGGGGTTTCAAAATTAAAAACTCAAAACTCAAAAATAATTTAAACAATCCCTTGGCACAGTGTGATAAATGTGATAAGACAACCTTCTGTTGAAGTAAATATCCAATAGCAGAGGTGTCAATTAATGATAGCTATAAACAATTGTGTATCTACTTTCATAAGTCAAATGGTATCCTCCCTCCAATTTCCTTCAAATTCATATAGAAATATATGGCCAACCACCTGCCAGGAAATATTACACAGACCCACAATATATGGTCCACCTACCAGGATATAGAACGCAAACCCACAATATATGCTCCACCTACCAGGGTATATAACCCAGACCCACAATATATGGTCCACCTACCAGGATATATAACACAAACCCACAATATATGCTCCACCTACCAGGGTATATAACCCAGACCCACAATATATGGTCCACCTACCAGGATATATAACACAAACCCACAATATATGGTCCACCTACCAGGGTATATAACACAGACCCATAATATATGGTCCACATAACAGGAAATTACACAGACCCACAATATATGGTCCACGTAACAGGAAATTACACAGACCCACAAAATGTGTAACTATTCCCTTCTTTGGTGCTGGAATATGATCTGTATTTATACTACAGTCCATCCCTGCATTTCAGCTGCACATGATACCTTTCACCTCCAATTTGCCTTCACTGCATATTTAGAATTGCCATTTCTACTTGTATTTGCCTTCATTGCACATTTTACATCCCACTTATAACATACACTGTTCTTAATTGTTTCACTTGTAATTTCTTTGTATTTTCACTTCTGGATAGATACTAACTGCACTTCTACTTATTCAATGACAATAAAGTTGAATCTAATCTAATCTTGAATCTAATCTAATCATGTCTGTGTTTCAAGTGTTTCAACAAAAACCATGTGATAGGTTTAACCTTGAGAAACTGTAAATATTTGTCTGTAAATATGCACAAACAATGCTTAAATCCACCATCTCTGCTAAAATTCTAGGAAAATATGGACATTTATAATTCAAATAGAAAACTGTTATGAAAACGGAAGATGCAATGCAACTGCTGGACATACTTCTTTTACATACTACTGCGGTTGACACATTGTTTACTGCAGACGCTAGATGAGATACTTCTGCTGTTAACACATTTATTTAATGCAGACGCTAGGCGACATACTACTGCTGTTGACCCATTTGTTTACTGCAGACGCTAGGCGACATACTACTTCTGTCGCAAGCAGTGCAGAAGACAGAGGGGAGAAAGTTTGTGTGCCTTAATTTAGCTATTTTAATGCTTAGAACAGAGACCATAGATATTTCCCTAAAAGGTTACCCAAAACTTTCATTACTGGTGCAGCCCTATTGGTATTGCCTACAATCACCACAGATCAGGGTGGTTCCCTTTCAAATCATTATCTCCCAGCTAAGGGAAGCTATATTGCTTAGCTCACCATAGGACTCCCTGACGCCAATAACCAGTTGAGAGTCGAAGGCCTCTCCCAGACGCTCTGCATGCACCAGTTTCATGGCACTGTCCTGAAGCCTATTCTTGATGTTGGAGAAGATGGACTCGTTCCATGTATCCAGCATCAGCTGTGGGTACAGAAAATATTGACTTCAGCAGTGCAATATTGGCTATACAGTGCAGCGTCTGGTGACGCCTTTGGGTGGCAGACTGCAAAGCACTTCTAATAACTCTTTGCCAAAAACCAGGGGAAATCCTAAATGGTTCACGATATATGGATGACAATACCCTCAAATTGAAGCATACAGCCTGTACTGTCACCCCACTGTTAAAGACAAGAGTGCTGAAGGACACAGCCGAAACTAAAGTTTTGAAACCTACCAAATACTTATCGACTCTATTCAGACGCCATTGGGAAGTATTCAGACCACTTCACTCTCGGCACATTTTGTTGTGTTAGACTTACTAACTACACATTTTTCCATCAGTCTACACACCACACCCAATAATGACATAGCTAAAACGTTTGCAAATTTAGTGAAAATAAGTATTCTGTTGTGATCGTCAGCGGGGGCTAGTTAAAATCAAGGCAGAATGGATGGAGCAAAATGCAGAGAAATACTGCAAGAGAAGCTCCTTCAGTCTGCGAAAAAAAGAAGCTTGGGACAAATATTTACATTTCAGCAGGACAATGACCCCAAGCACACGACCAAGACAACTTAGGCAGTGGCTCTAGAACAAAAAGGTAAATGTCCTATAGCCCAGTGAGAATCTCTGGAACAATTTCAAAATTGTTGTGCAGAGGCATCACCGAACCAACTTGAACAACCTTGAGCAGATCTCAAAATCACAGCTCCCACCAGAAATACACAGGTTTTCAACTTCGCGGAGGTGTGTACCAATCCTTGAGAGATGGAGCCTGACATAATCATGCTGTAACTTGGGATGATGGTGGTGGATGAATAGCATGACAGCGAGCCTCAGGAGCTTGTCACAGTACCTCTGCGCATTCAAACTGACATCAATAAAACGCACCTGTGTAGGTTGGCCAAAGCTTATGACCAGGCCTAGCCCCCTGCTACTATGGGGAAATCTGCACACAATGCCGGCATTAGCAAACTACTGGCCCAGCAAGCCACACATCTGCCGTCAGCCCAACAGAGTTGAAACAGAGATTCATCTGTGAAAGGCACACTTCTCTAACATCCCATTCAGGGTGAGCATAATTTGCCCACAGAAGTCCATAATGACCAAAGAACGCAATCAGGTCGACACTCTGGCGAGTACATTGAACAGGCAGAGAAAATTCTCTGAGGTGGTTGCTTAGTTTGTGCAGGATTTCTTCAGTTGTGCAGAACCACAGTTTGCAAGCTCACACTCAGCTGTACAACTGGCATCTCTTGGGATTTTGGTTGCTCTCTAAGTTTTATCATATGTTTTTCGAGCCATTTTGCTTCCAACTCTGCATCGTTTCCTATTTATGGTGTCAGTTAGGTATCTTAATGACACCTGCAGACGTCAAAATGGCTTCTACCTGTTTAATTAACAAATCTCATTATACCCATTTAATATCACAATTACAAGGAAGCAGAAAAGCAAGAGTTGTAACAGACCCATAGATACTCCTATATCCTACTGTCCTCCACCTAAATCCTTGTCTTTCATCTCACCTTTCGTACAATGCTGTCTTCTACGTTAGACTTCTTGTTGCTGCCCTGTTTGCCCATCAGAGTGATCTCCAGTTGGCAGAAGGGTTTAGGCAGGATGTCGCACTGCGTGAAGAACTTCCTCCACTCCACAATGTAGGCCTTCAGCAGGGCTGTGTCATCCTGATGACTTAAAACCCGCTGCGGGGGAGAAAGCAGGGGGCTGTCATGGACTGGTGGGCAATAGACTGTCTGTTCTTTAGCCTACTAGCACAGAAAGCTGACATCCTTATATTAGTGTTACACAATGAAGGGCAGTATTTCTGTTGCATGTGGTTGAAATAAATATTTGAGCTACTTTTGAGTATGCTGTAGTTTGTATTTCATTATGTGGAACAACAGTCCTGCGTGGATCACTTGATAAAAAGCATGGCACTAGTAATGCCAGAGTTTCATTTCTTTGTAGGTCCGGGACTGGGGTTAGGGCTGATTCACTGCCACACTAAGTCACAATTAATATGAGTGTCTACAGAGTCACTAAAACATACAGTCTGATGTTTTACATAGATGCTTAAGTGAGACATATTTTTAGGTCATTTTTTACAAAATACTTTTCAACAGTCCTGATAAAATGGTGTTCTTGTTTA
Organism: Esox niger; assembly: GCA_016801105.1. NCBI lineage: Eukaryota > Metazoa > Chordata > Actinopteri > Esociformes > Esocidae > Esox > Esox niger. The sequence continues at coordinate 13,345 of JACXGJ010009259.1, forward strand.
CAGCGCAATGAAATATCAATACCCATCACACATTTTAGTCCTTTAGCAAACCCTCTTTTCCTGTTACTGTGTGTGCGTGTGACTTACAGTATTGAGTGAATGCATTTTCTTACTCGTTTGTACTGACCCTATATCCAGAGGAACTCACAACCAGTGCAATGAACTATGGTACTAAATGCATTTTATAACTTTAATTACCACCTTTTTCCTAGGTAGCAAGGCCAATCAGGCCCACCTACCGCTTGTGCTTGCTTGATAAAATCTAGGATGTCCTCTTTCAGGGCCTGGTGGATTTTGGCCGGCCCCTTGTCATCCCATAGGCATACTGCATGGACGTCTCTACAAAAAACAGCCGATAAGACAAGAGGATTGGAGCACAGAGGAGGGACAAGTTGTAAAATTAATCCACATATGTAAATAACAGATGAGACAGGCCTTTAACATAACTGCTATACTGGTTTCACTATGATCGATTCCTGGTTACAAAGAATACAAATGGAACTTTTTATTAAGTTTCTCACCCATGTGAAGCTACTAAGAACGTGACTATATTGATAAAATATAATTTTGCCATCAATCAAAACACAATACCCTATAATGAGAAAGCAAAAAAAATTTTACAAATCTTTGCTAATTTATAAAAAAAAACATAATTTCTATAAGTATTCAGACCCATTGACAGGGCACTCTAAACTGAGCTTGGACACATCCAGTGAACTTTAATCATCCTTGAGATTATTTACAAAGGCACACATCTGTCTATATCAGGTCGCACACTTCACAGTTCATGTCAGAGCAAAAAACAAACCCAATCTACAATGTCAAAGGAACCCTCTGTAGAAAATAGCTTAAGCTTAGAAAGTCACCAGGAGGACTCCATCGTTGTGAAACGGAAGACGTTAGAAACCACCACGACTTGTTCTAGAGCTGGCTCTCCGGCCAAACTAAGTAACTGGGAAAGAAGGGCTTTGATCCGTGAGGTGACCAAGATGGTCACTAACAGAGCTTCATAGTTTCTCTGCAGAGATGGGATAACCAGCCAAAAGGACAACCATCTATGCAGTACTCCATCAGGCCTTTGTGGTAGAGTGACGAGATGGAAGCAACTCCTGAGTAAAAAGCATATGACCTGTTGCCTTAAGGACATTGAGAGCATGAGGAAAAACACTGATCTGACCAAAATCAAACTACTAGGCCTGAATTCCAGACACAATGTCTAAAAAAACTAAACAAGAGACCACTGGCTAATACAATCCCTAAGGTGAAGAATGGTGGGGGAGTATCATGCTTAGGGATGCTTCTCTGCAGAGGCTGGTAGACTACTCAGGTTTGAGAAAAAACTTTGAAGAACCTGATCTACAGCACACAGCATCTCAGACTGGGTCTAGGGTCTGTATTTCAGCACGAAAACAACCCCAAGTCAGGGAAACCCTGTGAATGACTTAAGGTGACATGGAATGTAGGGTGAGTGAATTGATCTGAATACTTTGCAAAGGCACATTACATTATAATTACAAGTCTGCACAACTTGTTAAACATAATGCACAAAAAGTGCATTATGTTGAAACAAAAAGTAATATTTATGGTCAAATTTTGATACGTGCAATGACTATGTAACTAGTTATTAGTGTTAGATACTTTGTAATACCTATGCAAATCTATGTTGATACAGTAAAAGTTAGATACTTAGTAATGTCTATGAAACAACTCAGTTACATAGTATTTAGGGAAACAAAATTAAGCATTACCCAATCTTTTTTTATAAACTTTCATCAGAGACATCAATAATTTACAAACACAATTTTAATACTGGTTGCAAAACTTGCTACAGTGTGTACCGATCCATGGTACAATACAAAAAATGGACACGGACGTAGTGCCAATACTCACGAGAAAAGGTCAAACCACTGCTGTTTGGTGACTGACTCCTGGCGGAGCAGCTTCAGAACGATGGGACGCATTAACTCCCATTTGTCTTCGAACTGGAGGGAGCCTTTGTTCTGGGAGTGGGTGAAATGGGTAGAATCGTCACCTCTCGCTATAGCAATTATTACAACACCAGACATGAACCTCCAATTGTATTTGGACAAGTTGATGGGACAATGTATCAATCCAGACATCGCCCAACCCCAAGGTATAACAGTATATGTAACACTAGCAGCAGCTAAATAAGAAACATTGCCCAGGCAATATGAACCTGGCTCCACACACCAATGGTGGAGCCTATTTCTCATCACATCAAGCCACTTCCAAAGCAGGAAGTGATTTATAACCATTGTAAAAACAGAAATGCCTTGCAACAGCATGTTTTAGCCAATTCACTGAGTAGATGACCTCTAATAGTGATACAATTACAGTTAGCTGGTGTTTTAAAATCAAGTCCTTCTATTCCACTTTTAAGGATAAATACTGCGCTAACGTTCACCTGACTAGTTAGTCACCTGCCTAGTTTTGAAAGCTAATTTTGACAAAAACTTTAGCTAACCCTTTTAGATGAAAATAATGGCTAAGGTTAAATGAATACAATGATGTGGGTAGTAAGCCTATAACATAATATTACATACAAAATAAATTAAACAATAAGGGGTGAGGTGATGGGGACAAAACGTCAAGACCGCACTGAATCTCTCCTACCCAGAAGCCCTTGCTCTCCTCAGTCAGTAGAATAGCCTATCAAAATTAAGGTCTTTAAATCAAAGTTCAACACTAACTTTAGGGTCTCAAAAGTGAGTGTTTACCATTTTGTCAGACACGCACCAGTGTTTCAATGTTTTATACAAGTTCTTGCAGAAGTCCAGTGTTTTAGCAATTTCAGACAAGCAATATTCTGAGTGTTTCAGACATTAGTACTAACGATAAGGAAGAAAAATAAATATGTTAATCGATGTTTCTATCTAGCCATTTCACTTAACATGAATATCCCTAACAAACTACTAACGCCTTGTTTAGTACATCAAAGCTAGCTAACTAGCTAGTGTGTTTAAAATACATTTCGTGATTAACGCCATTTATCTAGCAATTCAAAGTCAACGTCATGCATGCCAATTTAACAGAGATACAACAATAATCGTTCCATTCTGTGGTACTAGGTTAGTAAGGTAACTGTTAGCTAATTGATATGTCTCTCTGTGTAAGTCACTAGCTGGCGCAGCAAGATACTGTAGCTACAGAATGTAGTAGGTAGCCACGGCAAGACAGAAGTAAATAGCAGTCCTTTCAATGCTTGCAAGACAAAGAACAGGACTTCTGTCACTTACATTTGAATCCCAATTTTGCTAAACATGTGCCTATAACAAATTACGGTAATAAAGCTATAACTATGCAACAAACACTGATTAAATGCAATCAAAATTATTGAATTTTGGTGCCTCCTACCTTTAGCAAATTAGACGTCGCCATGTTCATCATTGTAAAACCAGCGACATTAGTGTCACGTGATCATGCTGCTACCTTTCAATATAAAAGTAACTTTTGAAAAAAATACTTCACTGACGGATGCCGTTTTTCACAGTGACTTTCACACGCAAGTACTGAAAATGCAAACAATATTATTATGATTTAAAGTAATGTACAAACATCAACGTATATTTTTCAGGCTATTTAGTAAGATTTTATTTCATCATAGTCTCGACAACATGATAGATAAAAAAAACTAATGCTGTACCTAATAAATGTTTTTGAACTCTATTAACCAAGGTTTTACAACCATGTTTAAATGAAAAAAATAATAATACTGGCATGTCCAGCCCAGGGCTCTCTTCGTAATGTTTATATTGTAATGCTTATCTCAACATCAACAAAATTAGGAGTAAAATAAATATTTATTTGCCATTTTTTGCGCACTACTGGGCTTACATATCCCATTTTTACCAATTTATACACTGTAACACTATCCTTGGATTGTGGATACTACTTTATGAATAATTCCTTTCATAGAACTCACCTTAATGTTTAATACACATTTTGATGTCCACTTAAAACATATATGGTATCTTAAGAGAGAACTAAAAAAACTACAAAAAGACGAGAGTTGGAAACAGAACGAGAGTTGGAAACATCTTTGTACAGACAAAACAATACTATTAATGTGTTCACGTAAGCAGACGACTTTTATTTTGAAGATATTTGCGTGAATTGGACCAAACTGTTGCGTATTGTCGCTTAATGTCGATGAATTTATAGAGCTGTCATGTTCACTGAAATTATTCCCTCCAACAGTTATCCAAAATATACAAAATTGTATCCAATCAAATGTGCATATATTAACCCAATAACAGATAATAATTGTTGATCAATGATGGAACAAATATCAACATTAAATTACATTGTAGCTCTTTTGTACTTGCATGGTATATTTAATGATTTTGAAAAAGTGTTCCTGAGGGTGTTTCATGTTTGTTTTAAAATGTTTTCATCTGGTGAAGCCAAAGACAGATGACCAGTCTGCCTGTTCTAACTTTAATTTATGTGCTGAGTTTGTCTATCACACAGTAGAAGATCAATACCCAAGTCAATGAAATTGTCATAAATTACATAGAGGAGAATTATAACCTGGTATTGTTACAAGACATACTATGCTTTGAGCAAGTGTTATTACAGCTAGAGCAAAGAAGTGCAAAATTGCTTGATGAGTAATGTATAGCAGGGGCTCCTCAGTACAAGTTGGATCCATTTTATGAAACTGTCCCCAAAGTAAAATGTTTATAAAACCACAAATAAGTAGGTCCAGTATACTTGATCAAAAGCTTTTTCCACATCAAAGGATATAGAGTACCGTTGAAGAGATGTCCAAGACCCATGGACCTTTGGCCGATGTTGAAAACAGATATCAACTTATGACACTACAGTACCTCTTCCAAATCTCTCTCCTTTATGTGGATAACTAGAAAAAAGTTCCTCACTCTCAATACAATGCACTAAAGGTTTATGTTTCTAGCATATATAAAACATCCCAGGATATCCCTTATTATTTTATTATCATGCCCTGGTGTAGCTAGTGAGAACCAACACCTCTCCCTCACAGACACCTGTTGATTAAGTATCATCACCAAAAAAAATTCTGCTCACTGCCACTATTTAAGGTACTTCTTCCTTCATGTTGTTAATCATTGTTTTGGATTTCATTTTCATTGTAATGTCACTTGCAGTTTCCTGTTTTGTCACATTTTTGTGATTTAAGTGAACTATCCCATTCTCCCAGTACGTGTGTCCTAATGTCCTTCTTCAGACATTTCATAATTAAAATGTTGCTCTGTTTAATTGTTCATCCACCAACTGGTATCCCTGTGAAGAAAACCATGTCCTAACTTTAGCAATCTCACATAAATCCCTGTTCCTTAAATCCCTTTTCCTTAGTAATAAACCTAAAATCCAAAACCATTACTTTGTAACAGATGAATGCTTGAATTGAAAGGGTCCACTAATTTATATGTGAGACACTTGCCTGCTTAAATAGTAATGACATTTTTATACCAATGTTGAAAGGTTTTGGAAAATTCTTAAGAGCTAATTCCAGAAATTCAGTGGGTTACTTGATCTCCTGTCACAAAGAATTAGCTCTTTTTTTTGATAATCATGGAATGTCTGCTAATGCTGACCCCAAGACAATTGTTTCCTGGAGGTGTGGTCAAAACAAACAAGCAATTGAAGAACAGGGTCACCCAGGAGCTCAAAGAACAAACTGGACAGGAAGGCTGTGGGATGGGAAACCCTCCCCAAGTGATTCAGGCATGCCAATTATTTTACGATGTGACCATCCAGATCCACATACTTAACCGGCTTCTTGTATTCAGCTGTCATACCATGGTCAACGGTTAGCTGGATAATGAGATGAAGACACATTGTCAGTGGTCTCAATGCAGCATTAGTCCAGCTATATCAGACCTGATTTTTTTGGTGGGTGCAGCACACAGACTTTCAAGAGCAGAGAGACACTTGTAAAGTCATTGCAATGAACCTTCCCTGTGGCACTTCCAAGATGGGGGCATCAGGTTGCAGACTAGTCTCAGGGGTATAGGTAAGACTAATTACAATGGGGAGAACAAGTATTTGATACACTGCTGATTTAGCAGGTTTTCCTACTTACAAAGCATGTAGAGGTCTATAATTTATCATACGTACACTTCAACTGTGAGAGACGGAATCTAAAACAAAAATCCAGATAATCACATTGTATGATTTTTAAATAATACATTTGCATTTTATTGTATGACATAGGTATTTGATCACCTACCAACCAGTAAGAATTCTGGCTCTCACAGACCTGTTAGTTTGTCTTTAAGAAGCCCTCCTGTTCTCCACTCATTACCTGTATTAACTGCAACTGTTTGAACTCATTACCTGTATAAAAGACACCTGTCCACACACTCAATAAGACTCCAACCTCCCCACAATGGCCAAGACCAGAGCTGTGTAAGGACATCAGGGATAAAATTGTAGACCTGCACAAGGCTGTATGGGCTACAGGACAATAGGCAAGCAGCTTGGTGAGAAGGCAACAGCTGTTGGCGCAATTATTAGAAAATGGAAGAAGTTCAAGATGACGGTCAATCTCCCTCGGTCTGGGGCTCCATGCAAGATCTCACCTTGTGGGGCAAAAATGATCATGAGGAATGTGAGGGATCAGCCCAGAACTATATGGCAGGACCTGGTCAATGACCTGAAGAGAGCTGGGACCACAGTCTCAAAGAAAACCATTAGTAACACACTATGCCGTCATGGATTAAAATCCTGCAGCGTACGCAAGGTCCCCCTGCTCAAGCCAGCGCATGTCCAGGCCCGTCTGAAGTTTGCCAATGACCATCTGGATGATCCAAAGGAAGAATGGAAGAAGGTAATGTAGTCTGATGAGACAAAAATGTAGCTTTTTGGACTAAACTCCACTCGCCGTGTTTGGATGAAAAAGAGGGATGAGTACAACCCCAAGCACACCATCCCAACCGTGGAGCATGGAGGTGGAAACATCATTCTTTGGGGATGCTTTTCTGCAAAGGGGACAGGCGACTGCACAGTATTGAGGGAAGGATGGATGGGGCAATGTATCGCGAGATTTTGGCCAACAACCTCCTTCCCTCAGTAAGAGAATTGAAGATGGGTCGTGGCTGGGTCTTCCAGCATGACAACGACCTGAAACACACAGCCAGGGCAACTAAGGAGTGGCTCCGTGGTATGCCCCTTTTTGCCATGCCGCAAATAATTATTCAAGATTGGTAATAGCACCCCATTTACATTTATTTTTCTAGTAATTATCAACCACATTCCTGCTTTCATAATATTTAGACAAAACAAGCCTACATACAATACATATTTAAATACTACTCTCATGGTTAGTTCTATCACATAAATCCACAAAACGATTAAAAAAATCATTTAAAAAGGTGTTCTGGGATATTTAGCAAAAGAAACCACACGCAAAAATCTACCAGTGCCTGTGCATTGGTGCACTGGAGGAAAGGATAGCAGTTCTTTTGAGTCCTTGAATTCGCACTGACACATTTAGTTTAGGCAAGAAGGAACAAAACAGGGTGTTTTCAATGCTTCAAGGACGGCCAGATATCCGTGTGGGAAAAAGTTCTACCTTCATATATTCTAGATGCATTACACATAAAGTGAAACATTTCAAGCTTTTTTTGTTTCAATCTTGATTATTACAGTTTACAGCTCATGGAGCAAAAAAATCCAGTACCTCAATATATTATAATAAAACATATTATAATAAAACATTTACAATACAGAAATGTAAACCTGAGAAGAGCTCTAACCAGCTAATTAACTCCTAGAGTTTTCAGTACACACAACCACAATCATTGGAAAGACTGCTGACTTGATAGATGTCCAGAAGACACTCGTTGCCACAGAGGCTTTCTGATTAAGTTGGTCCTTGTAGTTGGCTTATCTCAAGAATCACCAGAGACTTCCCATCCACTAACGGCAGAGTCATTGGTCAAATAGACTGTGATAGTCAGCTTGATGCTTCAGAAGATAACCTTTCAAGGAATCTAAACTGCTTCTTTCAGAAGCTTTGAGACATTTTAGTCCTACTCATTTAAACAAAAAGAAGTGTGGTGGGCAGGGGACAGTCGGGTGAAGCAAGGATGAATAGGATGGGACCAAACAGAAGAAAATCTTTATGCAAACGCAATGCAACAAAATGACACTTTTAATTAAACAAATATTGCTGTAGTTTGCAGATACTACACCATCAAGTCAAGCTGCCACCTAGAATGCTTGAGCAATGAAATATTTCTGTCATTGCTTTTACTTGTTAAAGCTAGAAATACCAAATCAACTCTGACATGTTAGAAACTGACTCAACTTTGATAATTTTTAATAAGGATATTTATTATTGTGCTATAGTAGTTTTAAACTACTATAAAAAATCAGCAAACGGCTTTAAAGTCATATTTTGACAATGCTCTTGCGCTTCAGCTAAAACACCAATGTTGCTATGTGCCCACTTACAGTTTTAACACAGCTTTTTACTACCATTCCTACGTCCTAAACTATACCCCTTTTTGCCGTGCCGCAAATAATTCAAGACTAGTAATAACACCCCATTTACATTTATTTTTCTAGTAATTATCAACAAAATTCTTGCTTTCATAATATTTAGACAAAACAAGCCTACATACAATATATATTTAAATACTACTCTCATGGTTAGTTCTATCACATAAATCCACAAAACGATTTAAAAAATCATTTAAAAAGGTGTTCTGGGATATTTAGCAAAAGAAACCACACGCAAAAATCTACCAGTGCCTGTGCATTGGTGCACTGGAGGAAAGGATAGTAGTTCTTCTGAGTCCTTGAATTCATACTGACACATTTAGTTAAGGCAAGCAGGAACACAACAGGCTACCGCAGCAGGTAAGAATCTTAGCTGAAAAATAATTTACGTTTCATACTGTACCAAATGAAGGGTATGAACTTTTATGAATAATTTGTTGAAGGCAGTTTTTATAATTTTTTATATCTAATTTGGTGAGTTCCAAAGGTATCTTAATTGTATAGGCATATCTGCCTGTATACCCACTTGTCATTTCACATACCAACTAAGGCTAATGCAAAGTTGTGTTAAAATCCAGGTAATTAACTCCAAATACATTTTGAATGATGCTTGCACATTCCTTTTTAGGTCTAGCAATACTAATTGCTACTTTTGAATGGAGGGAAATCCTTAGTGGTTTATATGTGTCCCACCTAGCAATTGTAACATTAATGCAGTGTAAGCATAACTATTAGTTTAGAGATGTGTAATGACATTTGTAACTGAATGACTTTTGTTTTTAAATGTTAAATGAACGTTTTATTTCATAAGCATTCATTCATGACAATTATAGTGAGCCTATATGTTATATTTTTTAATTATACAGTAGGATTTTATATTTTCTGGCTAACATGTAATACTGAGTTTTTACATTATAAGTGTAGCTAGTGTTAAAAAGTTTGCTAAATGGCAACCAGTGGGTTAACAGGCTCACAGACCTGCAGGAGAGTGAAATTCAATAAACTAAATTGTTTTCAATGCTTCAAGGACGGCCAGATATCCGTTTCTCCACAATAACATAGGCGTTGTTATTATTCCACGATGGAACAGTCTTGTTTACACAAGGAATATAGGACTTCACTGAAAAGTTAGAACTCAGAAATGCACTCAGAATGCATATATATATAAACACACACACACACACACACTTCACATCTGACAGATGTTGCAGAACAACTTTCATGGGTGTTGTCCAAACTGCAGAGTTTCCAACTCTGTGTTAGTGTAGATGAGATGCTCAGTAGGCACACATAATGAACAATATTAACTACATGGTAGCACTGTTCTGTAGCGCTGTTATTTAGGAGTTTTCCCTTCAGCACCACGTAGGAGTTCCTAAGCAAATGCACTCGAATTCTGCACCAACATTTTGATCCAGAGATATTTTGAGGAAGAGTACAAGCATCGCAGATGTTCTTAATAACCCATCGTCCTATCGATTACATTACACTGTTTGTGTCAGTGGACCTTGAGGTGCATTGTTGATAGTTTGACGGGGATTTCATTCTTTTAGGAAGTGATTGAAAATTTATTGGGGACTGCTAACACAGATTAGTACCAATTACGTAAATAACAAATACAACAAATTTAACTTTTTCCTGGGTTGTTTAGAATGTTACAATATAGAAAACGCGTGGTTTCTTGACTCATAGCATTCTAGGACGATTAGCATAGCTACCTCTTGACGCTGCATGACAACTCTAAACCGTTAAACATCTCCATGGCGGAAGTGTTAGGACCATCTAGTCAATGACATTCCTTCTATGATTTTTTGATTGACGTGACAGACTTGCTTCTTGGTTAATCTCACAACAGGAGGCTGTCCATTACGCAATCAAGTTAGATAGACCGATTGATGCACTGACGCACTAATGCTTTTGGCCAGAGACGAAGCAGAAAATTGCCATCTGAATCCGAGACACGCCTCCTATTTTCGAGATGGACAAGTCTGTTCAAATGCGACCAACCACTTCGACTGGAACAAAAAATCTAGCTACGGTAGATGTCTTGTTCCGGGGGACTCCATTCGCTGGGCGGGGTCAATAAGGAGACCAGTGTTTCCCAGCCCGGAAAAAAGTCATGCGTGCGTGTGTCTGAGTCAGAGGTCTCCATTTCTCTACTTCTTCTGGCCACGAGAATGATGGCATGTGTTGACACGGGTCGATTTCCCCCAAACTTTAAATTCCGGTTGGGAAGACCTTGACCTATGCAGGTAAGGAAGAAATTACGCTTTACTATTTCGTTTGGCAGTAATTATTGCATCTATATGAATTCACTGCGCTCGACGATAACGATGGCTAGAAAGAGCGTACAGGAGATTCGCTATTTGAGGATCTCAGCTGAAAGCCATTGTTTTACATTGTGTTCTATGTATTTTAATTGGCCATGTGTTTTGAAGATATACCGCATTACATTTTGACCGCTGGTGACTAATGTAGCTTATTGCTTTCAGTTGTCGTGATTCTCTACGGACTAATTGCTCACTATACACATCAAAAGATTTCAATTACTTGGCTCGGGAAACGGAATTCAACTGTAACTCAACCAGAGGATGTTACTACGTTACATTGCTCAAATCATTTAAGGAACACGTAATCATCAAACTATAACACCAAATCAATTAAACTTCAGGGGATATCAATCTGTCTAGTTAGGAAGTATAAGCGGTTGTGAATCAGGGTCACCTGTTTTAGTGCAAATGAAAGTGACTACAGGTGCACTAGAGAGGCAACAGCAAGACAACCCCCC
>JACXGJ010009260.1:0-24719 GCA_016801105.1 Esox niger
TCTTGCACACCTTAGTAGACCCTTTCTGGCTGGTCTGTAGCCTCAAAGGGGGGACAGTGTTGTGCTACAGAAACCGCAGAGCTGCTTTACCAGATGCAACCTGATCTACTGACCATGTCTGGTTGAACTGCAATGCTCTCCCAACCCTTTCTTGGTTAATTTCAATAAATGTAAACCTTAAGTAGGTTAGTGTACAGTGCATGTTCTGTTTTTGCCGGATAGCGTAATCTGACCTGTAAACTATAGGTCCTGTGTTCGTATCTCCTCACAGGCAATGCAACGTGCGTATTATGAATTATTCGGTATAGATGTGAACATAGCTGTGTAAAACCATTCAGTATTGTATTAAGACTGCAATAAAACAGTTTGCTGGATTTTTAGGTAATGTTGGTATGACAGGAATTGCTTTCTGGTAACCTTGATTAGACAATTTTCGGCGGTGCTCAATGGTGGGGGTCAGTGTAATGCTTCAGAAACTGCAGAGCGGTTTTACCTAATACAACCTGATTCACTGACCATGGTGGATAAAACTGCAATGCTCTTACAGCTATTTTCTGGATAGACATTTGAAAGCGTGTGTTATGTATGACTGCTTCTGAACATCTTTATAGTGCTGTTCTGCTCCCACTGCCTGGATGTGGTTAAAGCAGGTGAAAATTCTCCATTGAGTCTAGGTCTGGTATTTTCTTTCTCTCAGGTGAGAAGGACATTCCTGGCCTGACCGACAGCACTGTCCCCCGCCGCCTGGGTCCCAAGAGGGCAAGCAAGATTCGCAAGCTCTTCAACCTGGCAAAGGAGGATGATGTCAGGCAGTATGTTGTGAGGAGACCTCTGACCAAAGAAGGTGAAAGACTGCTTTTAAATCTTATTTGATTTGGAATCAACTGAAATCCCTAACAATAACAAACTTTCCAACCAAATATTTGTTTATTTTCTGATTGTGTAGTTGTAATGTGCATCCAACTGAGAAGTTAATTAAACTTGTTAGGGTAATTAAGAATGCTTAAGTGCTTTCTTCCCTTCCAACCACTTGGTTTATCAATATAATAGGTGGGCTTGTTCCCAGCTGTAACCCTGTCCCTGACAGGTCTAATTTAAAATTAAATCTTCCATTGACTAGTCGACTTCTGGTAACTTGCCACATTGAGGCTGTTGCATTTGTCTATTGGTTTGATTTGCGATTAGAGTAGGGGTGGGTATTGGCAAGTACCTTGCGATATGACATGTCATGATTCAGTACATCATGATTTATCACTATCAGAACTGAATTACAGTACTTACTGAAGTGATAAAGAAAACATCAAATAACATTAGGCTATATACTTGAATGGGCAATCTTTAGCTATTCCCCATGTGCAACCTCTAATAAAGTACTACTCAATTACAAGACTTAAAATGTCTAAATGTAACCCCTTAGACCCCAGTAGAATTCTAGAATGCTGCTGTTGATAAACCTACTGAAAAAAGCAAAAAGAAATTAGAATTACAACTTTGTTTGAAAGAGCACAACACATTAATGTAACTTAATGTGTTGTGTAAAAAAAATCTCCTGTTAACGATCAATAGAACAAACGTCTAGATTTGTATCCTCAAATTGTGGGTTGTTGTGCTACAGAGATGCGACCTGCTCCTTTGAACATGGCTAGTTGAACTGCAATGCTCTTGTAATCGGGAGGGTTTAGTAATGCATAAATTAGAAACTGGTTAAGACATTTTGATATGCAATTAATTCGAACGTCTGACCTCGAACCAGCAGGATTCAAGTTTTTTGGTGCGTGTTGACCATATGCCCACCCTAGGGAACTTTGTTCTGAGTTATTACACACAGAACAACCTAAGCATGAAACATTAAATACTGGATTTAAAGGCTCACACCTGTTTAATGAGAATGCTTACAATGTTAATCACTAAAACCACTGTTTGCTCCTTGGGGTTTCAGGCTGGGTGTTTTATAAAAGCACTTAGTGACAACTGCTGATGTACGAAGGGCCTTATAAATAAATTTGATTGAGCTTCATGCACCGTTGGAGTAAATGTTCTGCCTATTAATACAGGTAAGAAGCCCCGGACCAAGGCTCCAAGGATCCAGAGGCTGGTGACACCCCGTGTGCTGCAGCACAAGCGCCGCCGCATTGCCCTGAAGAAACAGCGCACTCAGAAAAACAAGGAGGAGGCCTCAGAATATGCCAAGCTGCTGGCCAAGAGGATGAAGGTATGGAAAGGCGTATACCACTAGGAGACTGGATCCTACTTGCCATTTCCTGTTCTTGTATGTAGGGCTCCTACCAGTGTCTGAAATAAATGTTTGGTTCACCTGCCAAGGGGAGCGGTAGATTGGAAGACAAAAACCCACCCGCATTAGAGCGGTCTGGCTGGAAAGGGTTTAGCAAGATTATTAGGGAAATGTCAGATCAGTTTAGACAAGATAGTTGTCAATGAAGATGTAACAAAGGACCAACTCCAGGCACTCACAAACCATTTGAATAAAGGTTCCCGGAATGCCCTGGGTGCAGAGCATACAAGAAGAGGTTGTTTATGTGAATCTGAAATAGATTTTTGGGAGTTGGCAAAATTGTCATGTGCAAAATTGTGATTTGGGTTCCTTGATGATAATGTAATGTTGGACCAGACAGTGTTACAATGTCTACATTTGTGGTTTATTCCAATTTAAATTAGTTGGTATTTGAAGTTTTGATTTAATTATTATTTGGAGACTTCCTATACCTATCCTTGATGGTCAATCTTGTGGTTTGGGTGACATACTAACTCTAAACCCCAGGGCTCCATATGCACATAGTGCAGGACAAAGTGGTAAATGGAAAAGATTTACTAGGTAGATTGTTTTGAATCTACTTCTTGAATTGTATGTAGGGTGAAGTCATCCACAATATCAAAGAGAACATGGACTCTTCTCTTACTCAATGAGAGAAGGATATTGGTCTGTTACATGAGGCCATGAGTTTTAAAAAGCTGCATATAGGGCTGATGTTTACTGATATATTTGCAATGATTTCCCATTAAATGCAGCGTTTTAAGTGACTGAAATAATATGGCCTAAAGATTTGGCCTTTTTAATTGGCATAGTACAATATTACATCTTGGGGCCTATACGGCTTTACCATAGTTCTTCTCTAGGAAACGCCAGGTGGGCTGTTGGTATTTTAGGGTTCAGCCACATTTGTAATGTCCCATTGTAAAGGCCCAGAAATATATTTTCAGATTTGGGAGGTTATATTATTTTTATTTGAGGTCGCTTGCCCGTCCATATAAATTAGTTGGTCAATTCCTTGAAGTATGTTAATTTTTATAATAGAACTTGAAGTCTGGAAAAAATCAGACATTGGTTGTATTGAGCATCTTTAGAGCTCAGTCTTTAAAAATAAACAATTAAAATTGATTGTGGTGGTCAGGTGTCAAGAGCCAGAGGCACCCTGAATCACTGTGGATTCGGGGAGAAAAATGGGTATGAAAAGAACATAAACAGCCACAACATGTCATACTGAAATATATAGACAATTTGTTAAATGTAAATTCATTATTAACTGAAGTCTATTATAATGACATGATCCAACCTTATTGGCAGTAAGACGCTCAAACCGTCTAACAGACTTATGCTGATATATTGTGTAGGTCTTGTAATCTTATTTACTCACAAAATTGCTTGATTCACAGTCCATGATATCTTCCAAAAATAGGTCCAAATTGGTGTTGCTTTTCCACTTAGGAGTAGCCATTTAAACTTTAAATGCTGAGTATATTTTTTTTAGCACCAACTGACTATGCGTCTGGCGCAATAGTCAAGTTTGGTTGGGTGTTGGCTTAGTTGTGCGTTCGTGTGAGATGGGGATTGTTCAACAATTGCTGAAAAATGTGGCTCTCAACCTAGCTTGTTTCAGATCAATTAGAAAAAACTGGCCATCCAAACAAGGACTGCTCCTTGTATAATCCTATTTGATTTCTGTCATCCTTTATCTCCCTGAACCACACATCCTCCTTTTCTTTTGCTCCTCTGACTCTTTGGTATGTCTCTTTTCTCACACGCTGTCGAAGTATGCACACGTCCCGTTGTATGCTCCATAGTGTATTATGGTGTAGTGGCCTCGTGCGCTCACACTTGCATGTGACAAGGCAACTGGCCAATGAAACATGATTATATAACGGTTTCAAGCAGGCTCTTAATCAAACAACAAAGCTGTACAGCAAACTGATGCATCTCTCCAGAAAATGAACGTAATATTGCATGATTGTGAAATTTTCGTTGTTATTGCACAACATGATATTGCAATAATGGCACTGAGTCAATTGTGCACCCCTAAATTCTACGAACCTCAAAGCACATCTGAAAGCCAGTGCTCAAAATTGTCACGGGGCAATAAATGCCAGTGGTTTCATAAAAACATGTTTTAACACATTGTGGAATAAATCATATTTAGCTTCAGGCTTCATTGACTATGAATAAGTCACATTAAAAGTAGGAGTGGTACAATAAGAGAATTTCATGCCAAAATTATCCCAATTACTGACCTGTGGTTGCATGCACTTCCGTGCACATTTTGTGCCTTTTTAACTAAGGATGGACTTATTTCATTTGTCGATAATTTATAATTCATTATAAAAGCTCCCCGTTAAGGTGTGCGCATCATGTATTGTGCAGATCGACAATTATTTTGGCATGCACAAATTGTATTACATCTTCTCGTGTCATTTTTAGTAGGATAGCGTTAACGTTTAGCCTACACTATTCACAAAATGTGAAAATTTACAGTTATGATCTATAGCCCATTCACATTTTTTACAATTTGCGGTTTAACAGGTTTTCTGCATGCATCTCTCGTAGTTACATGTCTTATAGGATAAATATTATTGGTTTGTTTGAGCTCAACATCCTAATTTTCTGCCTTAAAGGAATAAACAGGTATTTTCATATAGCAGGTAGTGGCGATGTGATCAGAAGCTTTTATTGTATGCTACTAAGTGTAGTGGTTAGATTAGTACTGTGGCACTGGAATTCAAACTTGTTTATTCTTTATCATTGCAAGACAAGCCCAACTCATGACATTTTAAGAAACAATATATTTTTTTGTATTTGTGGGCAACGCTATTTGGCTACATTGACCATACATGGCAGAGGATGTTTAGTGGCTTAGTACGTGAGATGAGATTTGTACTAAAACAAGCAGCCTAGGAAGCTTCAGCGACTGGCAGACCCTTTTCAAGTCAAGTGGGGATTATCCCTGTTTATGATTATCCCGACTATGGAAGTTGAGTATTTTCCATCGGTTGGTACTAAAATCGTCTATGATGCCATCCCTAATTAAAAGCGCTGCAATGCATTCATAGGGGAGATGGCGACACTGAGTGAACACCCTTCTAAAATGCTCACTTGTGTTTTTTATATTGACAGATGGGTATATTGACTGACTTATTTGAAATAGTTAGGGGGATGATGCAATATGATTGTGCCTTACTGCTTTTGGACAGTCCAATAAATGTTTTAAACCAAATAGAAAAAAAATCAGGTTTCAATTGTAAATCTTCCAAATCTGCTTTTCTATGATCAGATTTAGGCTAGGGGCTATACGAAAGCTAAAATAGGCTGTGTAACTTTCAGATTTGAACAATGATTCCTGGCTAGGCATTATGTAATCATTTAGGTCAGATGTCAAACCTGCTCCATTGAGGGTTGACTGTCTGCCGGTTTGCTCTCACCTGGTACTAGATTGATTAGATCACTAATTTGTTAGTTTCTACCCTCCTGGTTTAGGTCGGAACTGGGAACCAACTTCTAGGAAATACCAAAAACCTGCAGGCATTTAGCCCTCTGTGAAACCAGTTTGACCCTGGTGATTTCGGTTATGTAAATGAGGAATTATCGTTTTTTTTTAAATCATATTGGGCATTTGCACACAAGAATGTGTATTGTCTGAGGTTGCGTGTTCCAGGAGTTGCTGTGGTAATATAAATCTCACAAAGATGAACTAACTTCACTAGCTAACAACACATCTGTTAACTTGCCGCCCAAGTGTTTGGTAGCCATGAAGGTAACTACATTTTGTTGGCTGATGTTTTTGTTAGTTACTGTAGGACATTACTGTAGGTCTTCAACCCTCTCCTGCAAGCCAAATTCTAAATATATGCGCGCAGGTAAAATCAGTGGCGTGGAAGCTGGAAAAGTGGGTATACCCTAATTTGTCAAATATAGTATCTAAATGTTTTGTCTTTTTGTTCCTCTGGTTCTTATGTTTCCAATTGTTAATTCTATTCTTTGCATTATCTTCAAGTAATTTCATTGAAATGTGCAGTACACGTTTTGTACTGTGCTTAATATTTTAATAAATAATAGTTGGCTATATTGATGATGTAAACTAAACATTCTAAAATGTCATCAGCCTTACTGGATATTGTGTATAGCTTTAACTATATTGACATGTATCAGTGTGGTATTAAGGATTATATATGCAATACTTGAGTGGCCCCAAGCTACACGTCTGATTCAGTGGATCTGAATCAACAACGTGCGTGTAGTCCGCAGCGCAATTAACATAGTTTGATAAGAGTGTACTGTCGCATCTAATATCTACCATCACTACATCCAGCGCTCCAGCATTGATTCAGTGCTTTAGAACCTTAATGTGGGTCCCTACCCTCTGTTTGTCCTGTTCTGTCCATTGCATGATCCCACACTATTAGAATCTCTTAGCCACAAGTTGATATTGTTAGATTGAGTAGGAGTTTAGTCATTAACACATAACGTTTGTCATAGTGATTAGGGGCATTAACCCCGCCCCCGCCCCCCTACTAATTCAAACCCGGTGAGAAAAAATAGGGCTTGATCTTGCACAAATTTGATCACACACAGAAACATCTATCCGTGAAGCGTATCTAAAGTATTTATTTGTTGCTGAATTCTTCAAAGTAAAGTAGTCCCTTACTTTAGATGTTTTTGGTGCGCGACTTCCTTTTGGTGTAGCCCTTGCAATCTCACTCATCTTCCAAAGTATAGCTTTTTAACTGTCTTGTGTAGACTCCACTAACCGTAGTAACATTTGTTGCCAACCATTTCTATTATTGACGTTATCGATATATATTTTTTGCAGGCCTACTTGTATAATGAATTTCCCCTGTGAATACCAATCAAGACATTTCTGTACTGGGATGTGGTTTCTACAGTGAGAAATTATTTGAAATTTCAGGGACTGTGTCTTACTAACTTAACAATGGACTCTTCACTTCCTTGTTTGCAGGAGGCTAAGGAGAAGCGGCAGGAACAGATTGCTAAGAGGCGTCGTCTTTCTTCCCTTCGGGCCTCTACATCCAAATCTGAGTCCAGCCAAAAGTGAAATATGGAACTGGATTAAAATGTTTTGCTGAAATGTTTCTTCTGTTTGCTTTATTTCATGTTGTTTTACGTAAACATTTTCATGGCTGTAACCAAGTTTGCATTGGCCGCTCCCACAAGAGGCTCAGAGTTTTGCATCCTTTTGACATCGGACATCCTACTGAGGATATTAGCTAATCCTGTGTTTTTCAACCCTGCTCCTGGAGGCACACAGCCCTGCATGATATAGATATCTCCTTGCTCTCACCTGATTCAAATGATCTGCTCATTATTACGTCTTTGAGCTACATCAGGTGTTGGGGCAAGGAGAGATCTAAAACAAGCTGGACAGTGCCTCCAAGAGCAGGGTTGAATAACACTAGTCTAGTTGAAATCCTCTGAAGACTTGACTTATCTGGAAAAAAGTTGTGTAAATACTACCCTCCCAATCACTTGTTTTGAGCTTGTAGTCCGAATGCATTGCTGGAGTTAAATTCAGTGTCTTATGAGCCTCTGTTCTTCTAACCACCTGGGGACCCCCAAGCCATTCCGTGTATTTAGTTTACCAGCACCAGCACATTAACCTCATCAAAGCACTTAAATCAAGGGTGTCAAACCAGTTCCATGGAGGGCTGAGTGTCTACAGGTTTTTGCTCTCACCTTGTACTTGATTGTTTAATTAGGTCACTCATTGGTTAGTTTCTACCCTCACCTGGTTGTTTAGGTCTGAACTGGGTACCAATTTATAGGATACACCTGCAGACGCTTGGTCCTCCGTGGAACCGGTTTGACATCCCTGCCTTAAATACTTGATTTAGATCTATTTTGGGTTCACAGAACCGAAAGAGCTGTGGGTTGCCAAGAGATTTGTGCAATTGCTGTAGCTTTTTGAGTTGTTAGCCAAACATGGTTACTTATTTTGTTTAGCAATGCACCACTCTTAGTTTGACAAGCTGTTGTGCAGCTAATTGGTTTAAGTTGCAATTGTAATGTCTGAGGAGCTCAGATAAAGTACCTCTTCTAGAATGCACAAGAGAATGGCAGAGGACTTGGAAAGGAACAGAATTTTGGCCCTGTTAAGATGAATTCCAAATAATGAAACTCTATAGGGTGTTACAATTTTACTGCAAGTGTCAAACAACGTTCTCTGTGTCTTAAACATCTATGTAAGTACAAAGATGCAGGTCGAAGTGCGAATTCAAGATACCGTTTTCATAACCCAGTCTGGCTTCTAAAAAAAAAAAATTGTCGGGGTGATTGGGTTAACCTTAGAATCATAGATGTCCTGTATAATAGACCCCCTTATCCATCTAGGGACACATTCCAATCTGTCTTTTGACACCATATTATCAAACAGTGATCTATTAAGGAGTTCTGCATAGGGTGATAAGGCATGACCTTAGTTCATCTTGTTAGACCGGAGATGGTAACCAACATTCATTTGGAAACATGAGCCGAAACTGGGCTGGGAAAGGACAACCAAAGATGACTATACACAGCATGTAGGTATTAGGCAAGTGAGTATTTTGATTGTATAATTTCTATGCTTTTTGAATGAAAGCAACACTATCTTGAATTGGCTAAACTACTGAGGCGTGATCAGCGGACAAAGTTTTGTAGATATTAGTAAACTGGTTTGCAAAGATGCAAATTACCTGCTAAAGTCTTGAGAAGAACAGTGTCTTGCAAAAATATTCACCTCCCATTGGCATTTGTGTTTTGTTGCCTCACAACCTGGAATTAACATTGATTGAGGATTTGCATCATTTAATATCCCTGTATTTAGCACCATCCATCTTTCCCTCAACTCTGACCAGTTTCCCAGTTCCGGCTGCCGAAAAACATGCCCACATGTTTTTGGGATGGTGTTCTTTGGGTGATGTGATGTCAGGTTTGTGCCAGACAGTGTTTTCTTCAATGGCCGAAAAGTTCAATTTTAGTCTCATCAGACCAGAGCACCTTCCTCCGTACATTTTGGAAGTCTCCCACATGCCTTTTTGCAAACTCAAAACGTGCCGCTTAGTTTTTTGGTGAAAGCAATGTCTTCTGGCCATAAAGCCCAACTCTATGGAGCGTACGGCTTATTATCGTCCTATGTACAGATACTCCAGTCTCTACTGTGGAACTCTGCAGCTCCTCCAGGGTTACCTTCGGTCTCTGTGCTGCCTCTGATTTATGCCCTCCTTGCCCGATCTGTTAGTTTTGGTGGGAGGCCGTCTCTTGGGAGTTTTGCTGTTGTGCCATGGTTCTTTCCATTTGGTTATGATAGATCTGATGGTGCTCCTGGGGATCATCAAAGATTTGGATATTTTTTTATAACCTTACCCTGACTTATACTTTTTTGCAGATCCTTGGTCTTTATGGCAGTGTTTGGTTAGTGGTGCCTCTTTTTTAGGTGTTGCAGCCTCTGGCCTTTCAAAATAAAAAGGTGTGTATATGTACTGACAGATCATGTGACACTTAGATTGCACACAGGTGGACATAATTTCAGTAATTATGTGACTTCTGAAGGTAATTGGTTGCACCAGAGCTTTTTATGGGATGAATACGTAAGCACATGCCAATTTTCATTTTTTTATTTAAAAAAAATAGTTTAATGTATATATTTTTCTCATTTCACTTCTCCAACTTAGACTATTGTGTTCCGATCCATCACATACAAATCAGATTTAAAAAAAACTAGAACCAAAGCCTGTAATGCAGGGATGTCAAACCAGTTCCGAGTGCAGGTTTTTGGTTTGTCGTTTTAATGTGTTCCCAGTTCAGACCTAAACAACCAGGTGAAGGTAGAAACTAACCAATTAGTGACCCAATTAATCAATCAAGTACAAGGTGAGAGCAAACACCTGCAAGACACTCAGCCCTCCATGGAACCAGTTTGACACCCCTGCGGTAATGCAACAAAATAAGAATACTTTGGCAAGGCACTGTAAATGTGAATTTTCCAGGAACCCATTATCATCCAGTGCCATCATATTCTAAAACGGCAACCTACCTGAATTGTCCAGAAGCACAAGGTGTCAAGTGCCCAGAGACATGGCCATGGTCAAGAAGGCTGAAACACGTCCACCACTGAATAATATTTGAAATGTACTGTATAGGTAGGTAAATAAATACCAGAAGACAGATTTTGTTTACAGATTTTTCAAAGGTTTTATTGACATGAAATAAGAGGGACTTTATGGACCAGGGCCTGTGGCAGGATCTGTAATGGACACAGAACCACTTCAGTCAGTCGCTAGCCAGGTGGAGGAGGGGTGCTGGTATGGGCTGCTATCATTAAGGATGAGGTTGTTGGCCCTTTTTGGGTTGAAGATAGATAAACTCAACTCCCAAACCTACTGCCAGGCATGTAGTGTAAATGGCTATATGTTTACTAAATGCTGAAGAATCATCAAACATGTAAATAAACAGAATTTAAATGTTTTGGTTCCTTCAGGCATACTTTGGTGTGACAGTAAGCGTTCACATCAATCAGGGCCGGAGTTGGGCCACTTTTCAGCCCAGGAGTCTCAGGCCCAAGACCAGCCCACATTTTTCATGGTGGAAATTGGATAAATAAAACAACAGTTCGGCTCTTATTATTAATGTGATGGTTCAACAAATAATGTAACGGTTAAATAATAATTCACTTAAGCTGAGAAGTTAACAAAAAATATTCGACAAGGATAGCGGGATACATTTACAAAGGCAGAAAGAAATAAAGCGTTTGTAATCTGTCCCACTCTTCCACAAAGAGGCATATTGAACTAATGTTTACAGTTCAATTCACAGTACAGTTTGTGAATAGCATCTATAGCATCACTAGCTGCTTAAGCAGTGCGCTGGTTGCAGCCACTTTATAACTGTGCTGTTGCTTACAAACATGAGGATTTCCTTCTCTGTGCACATTAACATGAAATCCTCCAAGTTGTCCTGACTCAATGAGCTTCATAGTCTATTTTTCACAAATTTGAAAGTTAAGAACTTCTCTCACATGCAACCTGTGTGATGGACAATGTCAACAGAAACGTATATGCTAACCCAATGACACGATAAGCATCTGTGATTATTCTGTGAGAGTATTAAATGGACACAAATGGCAGTTTTTGCAGGAGGAAGAAGTCCTGCTTTCAAGCTCCATCTCTGGTTCTTCCATATATGACAGTCCGCCACTATTCTCCTGACCTTCCTGTGTCACCTCACTACATGTCCTGACAGTAAAACCTTCTAGATAGGACTTTTTCAGTCTCTCCCACTGGTATGCCAGGCCAGACAGCTCATTTTGTAATAAGCTAACAGTAGCTCTCAACGTAGGTGGTGTTATGTGGGCTAATAAGAATGGTAATTGAAAGATTTGTCTAGATTCTGTGCTTGAGGATGAGCAAAATAATCAAAATGATAGGCTTCCTCATCTACACCAGCATCTGCCTGTGCCTCTAAGATCTCTTGCTGGGCTGTTGTCTCACTGGATGCTGTCTCTATATCTACTCTATCAGCATCTGACTTATCTGTATTGAATAACAAAAAGGGCATAAGGGAATATACCAGGGGTGTCTCAGATTTGGCAGTAGGCCGGATTTGTTGGAATGAGACGTCATGGGAGCCGTCATTGTCATGGTCATTATAATTTTTCTGCATGCCCACTTCTGAACAAACAATGCATACAGGTTTATTATGTACTGTCATATCCTGCTCTTTCTTACATTAAATAACTTTAATTCAGATTGCTTACTCTGTTATCCTCTCTACCTGTCCCTGTAGTCATGGCCTCTTCATTGCATATTTCAAGCTCATAATTTTCAGAGGTGGACTGGCTAATCTGCTGCTCAGAAGCTACCAATAAATTATGAAGAGGTCATTTTACTGCATTCACAGATCAAACTTTTGTTTTGCTATCAATATTGGCAAAGGCTATGAATGGCCATATATTGGGTGATACAAACAGGCTTATATTAATATGATACATGTATTACTTTGCTTGCGAGTAGGTTGACAACGCTACAATGATATTAGCCAAATAATTACATTGCTAAGGCTAATCATTATGCCTTTATCTCTCTTTACCAGTTGCCCCTTGTGTTTGTCCTCTTGTTAATGAATCTGTAAGGTTGTGGCACATTTGTCAGCATCCTCCTCCAACCCCTCCTCCAGTCATGTTTTTTTCAACATTACTTTTTCAACCACAGTAACTACACAGAGAAAGAAACTTTGAAAAATGGCTTTCAAGTTTTTAACTGACCAGACAAATTAGTTATTGGTATATAAGTGATGTTCTGCAATTCATGTAAAAGTAAGTAAAATAAGTGATATTGTACATGTATTCTTCTACATGTATTCATGAAGTAATTGTTATGCCCAACCATGACTGCTGATTTGACCTCTGACCCCAAAATGTAGTTATTGCACTTAGCCTTTGCATTGCCTTACGTGGTTCTAATAGCATTTGAAAAGCAAAGTGCAGTAACTACAATGTTGTTGTTTTCCTTCAGCTTTTATAGTAATAGGCCTATCTATGATAGGTTGTTCAGAGGTAGTCAGCACATCTGTGTTGTGTTAAGTTTCTTATGCTTATTTCCTCTCACATCTTTACCTATCCAGATAATATTCCTATCAATTACTTGACAAACTTTGCACTAACTTTGCATCATCTTCAGGTTTATCATCATTGTCACCGGCACCCCTGTTGTTGCCTTGATGAAAATCACAATAAACATTTAGATTGTCTGTGTCTTTTCTATTTAACAAAATAAATAAATACAAGGCTAAATCCACACTAAAATGTTTTTATTATTACATGTTTAACTTATTTCAATGACAGCTCAATTGAATTTAGATATTAGGAGATACTGTGGGAGGTGCTGCGGGAGTATGGGGTGAGGAGGTCCCTTAAGGCCTCCTTAGGGCTATCCAATACCTATACGTCCAAGGTGACAGCTGTGTTCGGGTCCTCGGTAGTAAGTCGTACTCGTTCCAGGTGGAGGTTGGCCTCCGTCAGGGCTGCGCTTTGTCACCAATCCTTTATGAACAGGATATCGAGGCGTAGTTGGGGTGGGGAGGGGGTTACAGTTCGGTGGGCTGGGGATCTCTCATCGCTGATTTTTGCAGATGATGTGGTCCTGATAGCATCATCGGTCTCTGACCTCCAGCACTGGACCGGTTTGCAGTCGATTGCGAAGTGGTTGGGATGAGGATTATCACCTCTAAATCTGAGGCCATGGTTCTCAGCAGGAAATCGAAGGAGTTGCCCCTCCGTGTAAGGAATGAGGCTTTATCCCAAGTGAAGGAGTTCAAGTATCTCGGGGTCTTGTTCGCGAGTGAGGGTAAAATGGAGCGGGAGATTGGCTGGAGAATCGGAGCAGCGGGAGAGGTATTGCATTCGCTTTGACGAAAAAAGAGCTGAGCCGGAAGTCAAAGCTCTCGATATACCTGTCAATTTTCGTTCGTTTGAAATGTGTTTTCTCAGAAGGGTGGCTGGTGTATCCCTTAGATATAGGGTGAGAAGTTCAGTTATCCGTGAGGAACTTGGAGTAGAGCCGCTGCTCCTTTGCATTGAAAGGAGCCAGTTGAGGTGGTTCGGTCATCTGATAAGGATGTCCCCTGGATGTCTCCCTAGGGAGGTGTTCCAGGCACGTCCAGCTGAAAGGAGACCTTAGGGTAGGCCCAGAACTAGTTGGAAAGATTATATTTCGACACTGGTCTGGGAACGCCTCGGGATTCCCCAGTCAGAGTTGGCAAATGTAGCTCGGGTAAGGGACGTTTGGGGTCCCCTGCTGGAGCTGGAAACATTTCGTAACATTGTCTTTACCTGTCATTTCAATAACACATAGGTATTATTAAGATATTACACTTTCATGAGACACTAAATAATATATTTTAAAGGGGAATATATACAGTTCAATTTCATGGGATTGTTTGACACTCACTCTTCATCTTCAGCACTTTCGGCAAGACTTTCCCAAAACAAAAAAATGGTTTGGTGGCATCATTGGGCAAAGTTTTGTCAGAATGTCTGCCTTCTTCAGCCTCCCAACAACCTTCATGTCAGGTCTGAGTTGCTCAGGGATGTCCAGAGAGGTCTTCTTCATAAGGAAGTGAATTATTCCTAATTGTAGGAGAGTTTAACCCACATGTTCCTTGATCCTCTACCATCTCTGCCAGATATGCCACAATCTTCAGCTTTATCAAGGAGTGCCCTGCTATCCCCTGCTATATGGCGGCAGCGGCCAGTCCTTGGCTGGCGGCGGCCAAGTCTTCGGTAGTCCTTGACAGGTTCTGGTATTGGTGAAAACAAGGCATTGGGAGGAGCTGGCAACGACGACCGCTGGGCAGGGCAACGGGAGGAGCTGACGGCGACGATGACCGCTGGGCAATGGGAGGAGCGACGACTGGTAGGGCGCGGGAGGAGCTGGCGGCGACAACTGCTGGGCAGCGGGAGGTGACGGAGCTGTTTGACAAGTCTGGGATGTGTTCGTGGGTAATGGGAAAACTGGAAACGTGGGAGATCACGGAGCCATTTGTCACCTCACTATCACAAGAGCTTCCAAAGAATCAGAGGGATCTTATTGTTGAAAGATAGCAGTCAGGAGAAGGGTACAAAATAATTTCCAAAGCATTAGATCATCATCAAGAGGAGAAAACATCAAGACAGTCATCATCAAGTGGAGAAAATATGACACAACAGAGACATTACTAAGGACTGGACGGCCCTGACAAGTTAAAAGAAAACTTGTCAGGGAGGCTTCCAATGAGGTAGGGAGACAAGACTGAAGCCTTTTCTGACAAAGAAAAACATCCAAGCCTGGCTGAAGTTTGCAAAAAAAACACCAAGTCTTCCAAAAGCACATGGGAAAATGTGTTATGGCCTGATGAGACCAAGGTTAAACTTTTTGGCCATAATTCCAAAAGGTATGTTTGGTGCACAAACAACACTGCACATCACCCAAAAAACACCATACCCAAATTGAAGCATGGTGGTGGCTGAATCATGCCTTGGAGCTGTTTTTCTTCAGCTGGAACAGGGGCTTTAGTCAGGGAAGGGAATAATGAACAGTTCCAAATACCAAGCAATTTTGGCACAAAACCTTCAGGCGTCCTTTAGAAAGCTGAAGAGGAAGTTCACCTTTCAGCATGACAGTGACCCAAAGCATATATCCAAGTCCACAAAAGCATGTATACAAGATTAACGTTTTGGAATGGCCCAGTCAGAGCCCAGACCTGAATCCAATTGAACATCTGTTGGGTAATCTGAAGAGGGCTGTGCACAGGAGATGTCCGAGCAATCTGACAGATTTGAAGCACTTTTGCAAAGAATAGTGGGCAAATATTGCCACGTAAAGATGTGCCATGTTAAAAGACTCCTACCCAAAAAGACTGAGAGCTGTAATAAAATCAAAAGGTGCTTTAACAAAGTATAAGTTTAAGGGTGTGCACACCTATGTAACCAGGTTATTGTGAGTTATTTACTATCCCCCTCAAAGCTTTGAGTTTGTTTTTTAATTGAATTGTTCACATTATAGATCACATGAAAGGTTCTGACATGATTGATCTTTGTCTCATTTTTTACATCACATAAACCTGGCATTTTAAAACCTGTTAGGGAGGTGGCAAAAAAGTCAATTGTTCCCTAAAATGATATACCCAAATCTAAATGCCTGTTGCTCATGACCTGAATATAATAGAAACATATGTCTGGTTACATTTGAAAGGAGACACTCTGTAGTTTGTAGGAATTATAAATTAATGCAGGAAAGTATAAAACAATCGAAATGGCAGAAGATAAAACAAACACAACCATTTTTGGAACATACTTTTGATTTTTCAGAAGATATACCATCCACTCATACGAACTGATATCTTTCAGTTAAATAAGATTTAAACCAGGCTAGAACATTCCCATGTAGCCCAATATGGCTGTCCAGTCTCTTAAAGAGAAGGGAGTAATCAATAGTGTCAAAAGCAGGACTAAGATCAAGAAGCAACAGGACGGATGCGGAACCTTTGTCTGAGGCCATTTGTTACCTTCACGAGTGCAGTCTCAGTACTATGATGGCGTCTGAAACCAGACTTGAGCATTTCATAAAGGCATTCAATTGTTGGGAAACACATTTTTCTAAGACATTTGAGAGGAATGGGGGGTTTGAAGTGTTTTGCCCCAGATATATTTATTTTTAAATCCTATCTGCTTAATTTCCGCAATTTTTTGTTGGTTTGATACACATCCGGAGGAAAGGGAGCAATTTAACATCTAGCTGACAATTTGTGGGTTTAGAACTCATTACAACTTTAGTGATTGTGTTGAGAGATACGGGATCAAAAAGTTCCAGTATCCCCATTGACGCATGGTCAGGGAGGTTCAGGACATTCTCAGGACAACTGAGATTTTGAGGACTGCAATTTTTTGAGGAGGAGTCAGTTATTTGTTTTCTAATGGTGATGATCTTTTCATCAAAGAAGTTCATGTATTCACTACAGCTAAAGTGAAGACCCACTTCACTTGTTGAGCATTGCTTTTTAATTAACTTTGCAGCTGTATCAACGTGTCATGGAATTGGTGGAAGGACTCAGGCGCAGAGACGTTGTGGATATAATAGTCCATAGTTTAATTAAGGAAGAACAAAAGAAACAAACAAGCAAACACAAAGCAACTCCAAATGACTGGGTGTTGTAGCCTACGGCTAGCAAACCAAAATAATCCACATTCATGTGGTCAAACAGTCAACTTAAACAGGTTCCCCAATTGGAGGCAATACCCAACACCTGCCTCCAATTGGGGAGACCCAAGTACATAGAGGTGCCTAGAGGTGCGAAGATGGCTAGGGGTAGAGTCAGGACGTGACACAACGAGACATTTTGTTCACCTCAATCCAGTTGGACAAGCACGCTGATCGAGCAGATGTGTGTGCTTTTTGATATTATAATGTGCTGTTTATCCAGGCTAGTCTGAATACGTCCGTCTTGGTGGAGCGCCACTTACTCTCCAGTTTTCTGGAGGCTTGCTTGAGTGCTCTAGTATTTTCTGTGTACCAGGGAGCAAGTTTATTGTTGCATATTTCTTTAGTTTTTAGTGGTGCAACCGTATCTAAAGAATTTCGCAGTGTTGGGTTAAGATTTTGGATTTGATCATTAGCGGATTTAAATATGTTGTCACTGATTAGCAAGCTTGGAAGAATTTCAAGAAATCTATTTGTAGTCCGAGAATTTATAGTGCGGCTTTTGAAACTCAGTGTTTGCGGAGTGAGTGGACTTCTTGTTTTAAAGGAAAGTGTAATAAGACAGTGATCCGATATTCCAGGATTTATGTGGGAAATTATTAGATCTAAAATATCTATTTCTCATGACAGGACTAAATCGAAGGTATGTTGGATAAAACCCATTGAGTCACTTATGGCTTCAAAGCCTTTTTGAAGAGGGTCGTTTGACCTTACATATGAATAATCCAATGCTGTTGGTCACCCTTCCTGTTTTTCTTCGTGTTTTGCATATATTTAACCAATGAAAAGGATTTAAAAAGTTTGTGTCTAAACCTTGTCACTCCACTTGATAAGAAGTGAGTTGTTTTTTGAGATTTACGATGATACTATAAATCATTAGCTATTATGAAGTAAGCAAGCATGCAAGCAAGTTTGGTTATATAGCACAATTCATAGATAAAAGCAAGTCAATTTGCTTTACAGTGAAAATAAAAATAAAAATGCAATAAAATAAAAACAGATTGTTACGCTTGTCTAGCCCAGCTGTCTCTAGGGAGACTGCATGAACTTCTACACCCCAGTATCTCAATTCTCACATTCCGATGTTAGGATGAACCCGTCAGTCCCTATTTGAGATGATCATTACATCAATGTCTTACTTGGCTCTATGCCATGTCTGTACATGCATTGTATATTCACCCTCAATGAATTACAGTTACCATAACTGTTTACTGTACCACCCCGGTATCAAAATCCTCGCGCTCCAGCACTTGGATAAACTCAGTCCTTTTGTGAGAAAATACCCTACATTGATGTCAAAACAGAACTTGTTATTGTTTGTCATCCACAGATTGTTACATTTACACAGAGGTTGTTACTCTGATAGCACCAGAACTTGCATTATGATTGGTAGAAAATGGCTAAATATAAATGTAATAACAAAATTGATCAAGAAGAGAAATATAAAATACAGCTTAATAATAAAACATAGAATAAGAAAATAGAAATCGAATAAAACTAAATAAAACGTAACAAAAACATAGGAAGCTATAATATTTGTAAGACTAAACTGTACGGTTAAGTTAAATGAGTTTAAGAGCTCAGTCATAGGCACATGAAAATAGAAGTGTTTTTAACCTGGATTTAAAATATATGTTTGGTGCACATCTAAGATCTTCTGGTAGTCTATTCCAGTTGTGTACAGTATAACTGCTATATGCAGCTTCTCCATGTTTAGTTTGGCTCTACTAACTGACCTGTGTACATGGATCTAAGAGCCCTGCTCGGTTAATATTCTTCAAACATATCAGAAATGTATTCGGGTCCTAAACCATTCAGAGATTTATAAACTAGAAGCACCATGTTAAAATCTATTCTGTAACTGACTGGAAGCCAAAGCAACATTTTAAAACCGGAGTGATGTGCTCTGTCCTCTTGGTTCTGGTTAACATTCGAGGAGCTGCATTCTGAATGAGCTGCAGTTGTTTTACAGTTTTTTTTTGAAGAGTCCAGTTAACGGGCCATTACAGTAGTCAACCCTACTAGAGATAAAAGCATGGATGAGCTTCTCTTGGTCTTTTTGGGACACCAGGCCGCTGATCAGAACACCAAGATTACACACTTGATCCATGGTTTTAAGGGCCTTACAATTCAGCTCTTTACTAATACTAGTTATTTTATTTGTTGCCAAAGACAATAATCAAACACAAGTTTTACCTTAGTTTTATTGTAAACAATGTTTCATCCAGGTATTTATGTGCTCTATGCAGTGACACAGAGAGTCTATTGAGCTCCTGTCATACGGTTTGAGAGTCATATATATTTGAGTATCTGTGGTAGTTTATGTTGTTGTTCTGTAGAATTTGGCCCAGAGGTAGCATATATAGAATGAACAGAAGTGCTCCGAGAACTGATCCCTGTGGAACTCCGCATGTCATAGTCACCCTATCAGATTCATGATTACCAATGGTGACAAAGTAACTCCGGCCATCTAGATAAAATCTGAACCAATCGAGGACTGTCCCTGTGAGTCCTAGCCAATTTTCCAGCCTATCTATCAGTGTTTTATAATCTTCAGTGTCAAATGCTACACTAAGATTGAATTGAACTAGAACTGTAATTTTACAGTGGGGCAAAAAAGTATTTATTTAGCCACCAATTGTGCAAGTTCTCCCACTTAAAATGATGAGAGAGGCCTGTAATTTTCATCATAGGCACACTTCAAATATGAGAGACAAAATTAGAAAAGAAAATCCAGAATATCACATTGTAGGATTTTTAATGAATTGATTGGTAAATTATGGTGGAAAATAAGTATTTGGTCAATAATAAAAGTTAATCTCAATACTTTGTTACATACCTTTTGTTGGCAATGACATAGGGTAAATGTTTTCTTTACAAGGTTTTCACACACTGTTGGTGGTATTTTGGCAATGCAGATCTCCTCTAGAGCAGAGATGTTTTGGGGCTGTAGCTGGACCAGATGGACTTTAAACTCCCTCCATAGATTTTCTTTGGGGTTGAGATCTGGTGACTGGCTAGGCCACTCCAGGACCTTGAAATGCTTCTTACGAAGCCAGTCCTTCGTTGCCCTGAGCAGTGTGTTTGGGATCATTGAGATGCTGAAAGACCCAGCCACGTTTCATCTTCAATGCCCTTGCTGATGGAAGGAGGTTTTCACGCAAAATCTCACAATACATGGCCCCATTCATTCTTTCCTTTACACAGATCAGTCGTCCTGGTCCCTTTGCAGAAAAACAGCCCCAAAGCATGATGTTTCCACCCCCATTCTTCACAGTAGGTATGGTGTTCTTTGGATGCAACTAAGCATTCTTTCTCCTCCAAACACAACGGGTTGAGTTCTTAGCAAAAAGTTATATTTTGGTTTCATCTGACCATATGAAATTCTCCCAATCCTCTTCTGGATCATCCAAATGCTCTCTAGCAAACCTCAGACGGGCCTGGACATGTACTGGCTTAAGCAGGGGGACACGTCAGGCACTGCAGGATTTGAGACCCTGGCGGCGTAGTGTGCTACTGATGGTAGCCTTTGTTACTTTGGTGTGGTTCTGGGATTTTTGCTCACCGTTCTTGTGATCATTTTGACCCCACGGGGTGAGATCTTACATGGAGCCCCGGATCGATGGAGATTATCAGTGGTCTTGTATGTGTTCCATTTTCTTATAATTGCTCCCACAGTTGATTTCTTCACACCAAGCTGCTTACCTATTGCAGATTCAGTCTTCCCAGCCTGGTGCAGGTCTACAATTTTGTTTCTGGTGTCCTTTGACAGCTCTTTGGTCTTGGCCATAGTGGAGTTGGGAGTGTGAATGTTTGAGGTTGTGTACAGGTGTCTTTTATACTGATAACAAGTTCAAACAGATGCCATTAATAAAGGTAACGAGTGGAGGACAGAGGAGCCTCTTAAAGAAGTTACAGGTCTGTGAGAGCCAGAAATCTTGCTTGTTTGTAGGTGACCAAATACTTATTTTACCGAGGAATTTACCAATAAATTCATAAAAAATTCTACAATGTCATTTTTTTTCTCATTTTGTACCTATGATGAAAATGACAGGCCTCTCTTATCTTTTTAAATGGGAGAACTTGCACAATCGGTGGCTGACTAAATACTTGTTTGCCCCACTGTATTGCCCCATCAGTATTCAGCCGTATATCATTTAAATCTTCAATCTGGGCCGTTTCAGTACTGTGGTGAGATGCATTCAGTGTTCTCTTTTTTAATAGGGTCTGTGACAGAATGGTCTAGATTTTAAGTAATTCCTTGTATCCCAATCTGTGTCTGTCCGTTACTGTTTGTTAGCTCAACCCCTAGAGTGTCCGCTACAGAGTCAATGAATTGTTCACTCTCACGTATCAAGCTGTGTTATCATCTCATTCTGTCGCTCCCTCTGAAATTGCTCTGATCTATTCATCAGTTTTGACTGAGTTTTGTCAAGTATAGGGAACTATTTAGAGCTCTCTAGCCTTAGGTTAGCCTGATGTGCTATGTTAGCATTAGCATTTGTCGATTCACCTACGGGACAAGACCCATAGTCTGACCGGGGGAGCACTTCTAAGTGGTTGATCCTTTCTTCCAACAGCTGTCTTAACTCCTGCATCATAAATAATTACAAGAAAATACAAAAGAATTTCAGCTTTCATTTCCTGGTATTCCCATCTAGATGTGTTTAAAACTTAGGAAATTGCACTGTTTGTATTAAAGCACAGCATTTTTAGGTGAGCAAAGGAAATGGTACCAATAATCTTAATAGTAAATAACATTTCATATTTGGTGGCATAACCCTTGCTTGCAATAACTGCATCAAGCCTGTGACCCATTGACATCACCAAACTGTTGCATTTTTCATTTGTGATGCTATTCCAGGCTTTTACCGCAGCTTTTTTCAGTTCTTGTTTGTTTCAGGTTGTTTCTCCCTTCAGTCTTCTCTAAAGGAGATGAAATACATGCTCTATTGGGTTTAAGGTCAGGTGATTGACTTGGCCAGTCTAAAACCTTACACTTTTTTGCCCTGATGAAGTCGTTTGTTTTGTTGGCTGTGTGCTTGGTGTCATTGTCCTGCTGCATGATAAATATCCTCCCGATTAGTTTCAATGCATTTCTCCGTACATTGGCAGACAAAATGTTTCTGTACACTTCTGAATTCCTTCTGCTGCTACTATCATCAGTTACATCATCAATCAATACTAAGGAGCCTGTTCCAGAAGCAGCCATGCATGTCCAAGCCATGACCATGCTTCACAGATGAGCTTGTATGCCTCGGATCATAAGCAGTTCCTTTCTTTCTCCACACTTTGGCCTTTTCATCACTTTGGTAGAGATTAATCATGGTCTCATCAGTCCATAAGATTGTGTTCCAAAACTTTTGCGTCTCATCTCTGTACTTCTTTGCAAATTTCAATCTGGCCTTCCGATTCTTACTGCTGAAGAATCACCCCCTGTAAAATAATCACATTTTGTTGCTTTGCAGCCTGAAATGAAGAGACACAGTTTTTGTTTCATTCAGCTGTATTTGCTCAGTGCAACTTATAACATCCAAGTGAAAGATATAACAGATATTTTTTTTGAAACACTGAGTTGGAAAAGGATCACCCCCTTGTTTCAGTATTTAGTTGAACCACCTTTAATTACAGGTTTTAGTCTGTTGGGAAATGTCTCTACAAACTTTGCACATCTAGACATTCCAATATTTGACCACTCTTCTTTTCAGAACTGCTCAAGTTCAGTAAAATTTTTTGGTGACCGTTTGTGGACTGCTGTCTTCAAGTCATTCCACAAATTTTCAATGGGGTTTAAGTCTGAGCTCTGACTAGGCCATGCAAGGACATTCCCCTTTTTCTCCTTCAACCACTGTATGGTCAGTTTTTCTGTGTGCTTTGGGTCATTGTCATGTTGGAAGGTAAATCTTCTTCCCATTGAAAACTTTCTGGCAGAGAGCATCAGATTTTGCCCCATCCATTTTTCCTTCTATCCTGACAAGTGCTCCAGTCCCTGCTGCAGTGAAACCACCCCATAACATGATATTATCACCTCCATGCTTTACTGTAGGAATGGTGTTATTTGGATGGTGAGCTGTATTGAATTTTCGTCGGACATATCGTTTGGCGTTGAATTGCAAGCAATTCAATTTTAGTCTCATCTGACCATAACACCTTTTTCCACGTAGCCTTAGAATCTTCAAAGCTCAGTCGTGACTGCATATGGCCTTTCTTGAGGAGTGGCTTTTTTCTTGCAACCCTCCCATACAAGCCACATTAGTGTAGAATCTGTGATATTGTTGTCACATGCACACAATAACCACTCTTTGTCATGAATTCCTGCAACTGCTTCAGAGTTGCTGTAGGCCTCATGGTAGCCTCTCTGACCAGTTTCCTCCTGGCTCTTTCAAACAGTTTGGAGTGACATCCTGACCAAGGGAGGGTCTGTGTTGTACCAAATACCTTCCACTTTTTAATAATAGACTTCACTGTGCTTTTAGGCACTGATAAAGCCTTTGATATTTTTTTATCCATCTCCTGACTTGTGCCTGTCCACGACTTTATCCCAGAGATCTTTTGACAATGCCTTGCCACTCATAGTTGATTGGTGTCTTCAGTTGCACTACCAAGGACTGAAATGCTTCAGCTTGTTTCATGCTGAGCTAATGACCACAGCTGATCACAGTTGAAAGTCAATTGGCTTTGTGTGCTATTGAGAAGATGATTAACTACACCTGGTTGGGTTTACAAGTCATTTTTAGTAGGGGGTGATTATTTTTCCATCTCAGTGATTCTGTTTTTTAATTTGTAAATATTTTTTTCTGACAAGTTGGTATTATATCTTTTACTTGGATGTTATCATTTGTAAATACAGCGGAATAACAAAAAAATGGGTTTTGTCTGTTTTCATTTCAGACTGTAGAGCAACAAAATGTGGGATGATTCTTTTCTATACCCACTGTATACAGGATTTAAAACAAGTAATGAAAGTACAGATCAGCATGACCGCACTATGGTATCAAGTTAACATAAGTCAGCTTCATGATGTGAAAAATAGTCTTAACACGTTTAAAGTTAAAGCTGCAAAGAATGTAATTCTAGAGTTAAATGGTTTGGACCCAACCCAATTTTAATATATAGGTTTATACAAGAAAATCTGCTTGTCTAAGGAAATTCTATTTTTATCTATTTTTTTACAGAATTTGGTCTAAATCAAATACACACATAGAAGATATCGGAACATGGTCTTCAGTTCCCTGTTAAAATATGCTGGTAAGAGTGAAACGTTTCTCTGCCTCAAGAAATCTAACCAGCTGGTGATGTAATGTGTGACTGCTGCAGACAATTGATTGGTGAATATAGTGACTCATCATACCTGGGAAACTGTTTGCAATGAGGTCATTAGGTAAGTTTGTACAGTCTCGATGGACTTTATAAGGATACTTGGCTATTGTCTTTTTAGCTGATAATGTGATCTGGGGCCTCATTTATAAAACTTTGCGTAGGATTTGCGTCAGAAATGGCGTACGGATGGAACATAGGACGTGCGTACGCACAGAAATATTCGGATTTATAAAACCGTGCGCACGCACATCCTACGCATTTTTTCCTTAATAAATCACAATCAATTCTAAATGTTGCGCAGCTTTTGCGGCTTCGTGTCACGCCCATAGTTGCCCATAAATAGTCCTTGAAACGCCCACAAGTTAATATTCATAGATTGCGAAATTATG
>JACXGJ010009261.1:0-24720 GCA_016801105.1 Esox niger
TTGCACCTGTTGTCCTGTTTAGCGCACCTGTTTCTCATCCAGTCATTACCATTCCACATATATATGTATCCTCTGTTCCCCCTGTCTTTGCGTGTTATTGTCTCTACACTGAGCGAAAGTCAGCTCAATCATTAAATATATGAATATTGCACAGAAACTGTCTCTTGCTTCGTCTCCGTCTGCACAAGGAGCTGACAGATCCCCTGATGTCCACATCTACAGGAGGCCTCCCATGGCACTTAGTATACTGTATGTGCGGACACTGACCCAACACAATCTCGGCCACAGCAGCAAAAGGTACTTGCTTGTATTGATCCTTTTTGTAACAAGACTAAAAGTCTTGGAAATCTATGTGTGTCATTTGAATTTCAGAAAGAAAATCTGTTTCTCCTGCCACTGCCTCTACTGTTTGGAATACAAAACAATACATAAACATGTATTGTTAGTATTCTGTTATTGTGATATATTGTTTTTTGTGTAACCACACAAAATATTATTATTATTTAAGGTGCTGCCAGAACATACCCACCCCCTTCTCTCTGTCTCTTTTACTCTTGTTCTCATTACTGGTCTCTTTGTTGTTATCTGTCCTGCTGTATGTGTCCATGCTTCATGATCATAATCTGAGCCTTCTCTGTCATCCATTTTATAGACACCATTTCTACAAACAAATGGCAACTATAGGAAGTCTGCTAAGTGCTTTTATAGCTGGCTGTTATTGATACATGGCCATACTGACTGCACACGTGAACACATAAAAGCTCTAAAAAGCTCTAAACTTGTTAGCCGGTTAACTAGCTAGTGAGCTGATATCATTACCTAGTTACTAAGCCAGCTAGCTGCACATCTAGTTGCTAGTAGGATAGCAATGGCGATTAAAAGTGTACTTAATTAGCTAACTTTAACTTACTACTTTGCACTTTGATGGGCAGATAGTAGACTAGGTATATTCACCGAAGCTAACCGAACTATGTACATTTGCTAGTGAGTTAGGACCAGGCAACTAATAAGCTTCAACTTACGCTTCACTACTGCTATTTATTTTTAACAAATAATCAAAAAAGATTTACAGTTTTAGGTTTCTAATAATATTGTGAAATTTGCGAACTATTCCAAGTTAACTAGCTAACACACAAACTAGCACAGCTAAACATAAATGTTTAAAAGACAGATTTTGATTGGTCCTCCCGTGTTAGAACTTTTTTATTTTGTGAATTATAGACACAAAAACACATCTTCAGAAAAATAACACCACACAAAGATTAATAAAATCCAATATATGTAAATAACACAATTTTGACAAAAATGTCAGATGGAATATTTTCAAGCATCACAATGTATTGTTTGTTCAATGGAAAGAAGAGCACTAGTGACATAATAACCTCCTAACTAGTGCAGACATGCTGTGTGTGTGTGTGTGTGTGTGTGTGTGTGCGTGTGCGTGTGCGGGTGTGTGTATTTGTGTGTGTCTGCTTGAAATGTGTTATCAAGTGTATGCCAGCACACATCGTGAGTCCGGGCATGGGACTCGGTGGGTGCGGGCATGGCTGGGCAGCACACTCTCTACATGGGAGCCTGGCAGTGGGCAGCTCTCGTCTGGCACTAAGACAAATCCACCAACAACAACAACAACATCAACAAAGGACCTACAAAGGATCCACAGCCACTGACAAAATGCTGCTGCCAATAGAGGATTTGAACTGCACTCAAATGTCAAAATGAAAATGGTATTGATGGGAACTGGGATTTCTGAGTTTTCATTTTGGGGTTGAGTATTGGGTCAGCGAGGTAGTGAGAGTACAGAGCCATTGGATTTCACTGCTTTTGTAAGGCCAGAAATTGCAATAGCATACAAGCAAAATAAGATGAAATGGAATTACGCTTTGCATTGTTTTTCAAAATGTCTCCTGCACAAGAAATAACAAATGAAAAGCAGGGACTAAAACAGACAAGGGTGCCCGTTTTTGTGAGCAAATCAGTGTGGATCTTGTTCAGTATTACATTCCCAACTCCCTTACAGCCCACGGCCTGCCAAGCTAAACTGTCTGTGATTCTGAAGTGTCTATGCTCTATAATTCACACGTTGCCTTAGATAACTGCCATTTTGGGCGATCTATCCATAGGTGATGGGAGTCCCGCTGACCCCGAATGATAATGGCACTTGCTCCTCTGATGAACCAATTGAGAGGTGTCCAAGGGCAGACAACAAGGCGCGTTGTGAGGGTTTAGACATCCTGAGTTATGTGGAGGCAGTCGTCTCTTTCCCAATCTCCTCCGCTGGCAGCTAGCTGCTGCCCTGATAAGGACAGGGACCATGTAGGATCCAAGATGCCCAGAAGCTGGCATCAGGGGAAATTCGGATGAGCATGCTGTTTTTCATCCCTGACAAATAGCTGGCAATTTGTCTTCCTCTGCCACTCTTAAGTCTTCCGACTGTTTGACTGCAAGAAAATGTGAATGTGTCGTATAAAATAGTTATTCATTTTGAATGCATTAATGTGCTATGACGTGTTTGAACCAACAGGGATCATCTAGATTTAAAGAAGATCAAAATCTAGCAACGATAAGTAAATTGCATACCGTATATTAAGACTTCATTGAATTATCCTGGAATCTGCTTTTCCTTTAGCTTGAGGGATTATGGTCTATAAATGTACAATGTTTTTTAGACAACAATTCTATCAATCTATCAGAGGTAGTATCATTTGTTTCAGGTGAACTCCCTCCTAATTCCCATGTCAACAGTGACAATTCATCCCAATGTACAGAAATGGAGAACTTCAAACCATGGCCACTTGTTCTGCTGTGCTCACCAGCAGCGTATGGGCTTTGTTCAAATCCAATTTGGTCTTCTGATTATCAAACCAAATCTGTATTGTGCTATACAGGGTACCTGTCCCACTTGAACAGAGTGAGGGATCTGTTTGGATGTTCATTTACATTTCAGTAAGTGCACCTGATGCCAATTAAAAATAAGATGAGACTGGGTGGTCAAGACGCTGAGACACCCAGTGGTGT
Source organism: Esox niger (assembly GCA_016801105.1). Classification (NCBI taxonomy): domain Eukaryota; kingdom Metazoa; phylum Chordata; class Actinopteri; order Esociformes; family Esocidae; genus Esox; species Esox niger. The sequence continues at coordinate 3,019 of JACXGJ010009261.1, forward strand.
CACAGCGTCTTTCCCCCCTCAACAGCCAGTACCACAAATGTTTTGAGTGTGGTTCCTCCTCGCTCTGGATACCTTGACACTTTATCATTTTTACGGCCTTATAAAATAGGCAGGACCGCCGCAAATCTTGTTTTAGAGTGGAACAATACAATGAAATATGATGCACATAGGAACCGACGTTTTGGTGCACAAGCCTGTTTCAAAAGAAGAAATGATCAAGGAATCCCAGTCGTCATACTCTGATGAGAGAGTCATGTTGTACAACATCTAGCTAAGAGGATTCTCCATCTCGTATTTTGTTCTGGAGGAAGATTTATCTAAGTCCGTGAAAGCTACACTAAGTTGTGCATGTGCTGATAAGTGTTTGTAATTGGCAAAACCCCGGACGTCATTATTTACATTTGACATTCAACACAAACGGCCCATGATGTGTCCAGCATTAGCCGGCTGACATGTTATTGTAGATACCTAACAGCTGAGCCAACCTCTGCATCGCACATAACGTTCGTTGTTTTCCACCAAAAGCTAGCTAGCTTGTCTACCAGAGTCCAAGTCGATACACCACTTTCTCTCGCTTTCTCTCTTGAGGCGCCATACAGACTTTAGGAAACACCAGAGAAACCAAGGAATCTGATTTACATATAGTTGTGAAATACATTTATTACACATTCTAAATAAATCCTAACTTCAATGCACCTTGTGACGCCTGCTGCACTCAAGTAGCCAATTAATCCCTCGTCTGTTCTTTTTTGGGACAGATGTGTGCAAAGCCTATGCAAAAAAAAATTGTGGAATAATATTGATATCTAGTTTGTTAGTGATGCATCTTTCAGACTGAAGAGCTGGCAGGGCAAGCGTAAATGAGGAGAGGATCTCAAAACGTTCAGCATCTTAGATCCAATAAGACAATTGCATTCACTTGGACTTGAAGATACAATTGGGCGTGTCGGAGTAATGTGTTATTACGAATGCTGAATCATTACACCAAGAGGAGAGTGGAGAGTGCTCCATGAGCTGTGTACGTTGTGTCTGACCTGTGCAAACTACGCTAGGCCCTATTTTTAAGAAATTGCTTCTATGTTTTTTTATAGAATACTAAATCAAAAGTGTTGTGTCAGTTGTTGTTTCTCCGGATGTTTTCCACAGGCTCTGTGCCATCCCTTGTCGTGACATGTCCACATGCTGGTCATTGAGCTATAGAAGAAGTGCTGGTGCTACACAGACGCACACTCCTCCGGCCGTCCCGTCCCTCTCTACGACGCACTCAGCCACAGCATGTGAATTGTGAACATATTAATACACACATTTTCAAAAGCAATGTCGTAGCGACCGGGATGCCGTTCAGACTTAGCTACACCGCACCTTTTTCTTGTGGTATTTGATTGACAGCTCACGTCTCATCTGCATGGTTAGGCTATCATCCAATCAGGACAGCTTAATTTCACTAAAAGTCTCACCCCTATTATTGCATTTGCATTTGCATTGCGATGCACATACACAATGCACATACAAAAATTGTTTCATTCATCAATTATTTATTAATTTTTTTATTTCATTATATGGCACTTTTAGTCCTCCATTAGCCATGATTTTGTTATTCTTGAAAAAGTATATTTTGAGCTAGAAGTTAACTCTACAGTTTTAAGTGATATTAGGCACTGGCAGGTGTTATAGAAACATGATTGTCGCCCCAGTAAAAGTATCAATGGCAAATACTGTAGCCTATCAGTTAGTGTATCTGACCAGTAACCAAAGGTTGTTTTTGAGTTGCTGAGCATACAGATCACAAATGATGTGCTCATCATCAAGGAAAAATTATTTCCGTCTATAATCCAGTTATAGGCGCAACTACAGTAAACCTTGTTTGAAACGTATCAGTAATGACTTTAATTGTATGCCCTTCATTTTTTAAATTGCGCTTAAAATTCTTAAGAATCACAAATCACACCAATAAGCTTCTATGCTGGACAAGAAGTGAACAAGAGACCTGCACAATTGCAATTATTTTGCATTATGAACATTTGTCCGTAGAAGGTTCTGCTGGGTTTGGGCATTGCTGACTTAAACAAACTAAATTAGTAAAACGATCAGATAAGAGATGAAAAGAACTGTCCCCACCAGCCACTATGTATGCCAACAAGCATACATCTGAATCTGTGGGTCAATGCACTGCTACTACTAGAGGCTAAAGACGGTCTTGTCCTCCAGTATCGGTCCGCAGGCTGAATGGCATGTGAAACTGAGCGTTAAACTGCAGTGCCTTGTAAAGACCCTTTTCCATTTAAGGCCAAGCCAGACAGAGAAAAGGATCACGATGGACGCATGGCATCACAGATGCATTTTTTCTACTCTCGTTGAGTCAAAGCCTGAGGCCATTGTTCACCTGTTACAGTCTAGGATGTAGCCCACTCAGGCATTCTGTGGACTTCAACTGTTAACAGCACGTGGCCACACAATTACTCGCCCTTCTCCACCTATATGAAAACAACAGGAAGCTCCCTTCTATTTCCAGCTCCATTAACCAGACCTAATGTATCATCCAAGGCCTACTGTACCCAGTGCCACACAACGGTTTCTCTCTTGACGTTCACTGTGGTATTCACTGTGATTCATTCCATTGTGACACTGTCAACACTGGCGTCAGTGACATTCTACCTGTGGTTCTATTTTGGGCAAATTGCTGATTCCCTAATGCCGACCTTACACAATTAAGTGGCCTCTGGGTTGGCAGCCGTGCGTAAACAATAACCTGCTGGAGGCAGAGAGTGAGAGCACAGCAACCACCCCCCCACCTTGTCCCTTGCATACAGCCTATTCAACCTGCATTCAGCCACAGATCCCACCGGAAGATAAACAGCTGGGGCTCTGCAGCCCTAGTCTGTGTGTGGGCAACTATTAACTTCATTATAGCAACCTCAGACAATATAGTGGCAAGACTCGGGATCATGAGCCCAGACGTGGTCTAGGCAACCACCTTCATATTTATCACAGCATCATGTGCATGGTGCTGCATGAGAACAGTCTCCACCACCAAAATCTGTTGGGTTTTGCCAATCACCTCACAATATAGATAATGTCACCAATACTTTGGTGATGATGTGATATGTATTGCAATACTTATGATGTTATTTGGATATTCGACGCTGCTATTTTGTATGCGATTTTCCAAACATATTGCTGACTCTGCTGTACTGCATGTCTCATAGAGAGGCGAGAGCCATGAAGATAGTCATGGATGTATTAAAAACATGTTGATTTTTTGTTTGAACACCTATTGGTCATTTATTACAAATTTACACAAAAAATGTAAATCTGAACTACACCTTAATAAATTTGTGGTATGTAATTATGAGCTCTATTAAAATGTGTCAAATTCCTCAGACATGGCTTCTTAGAACTCTTCTAAGATGACTGCAGTATGTCGTTTGGATGAAACGCTCGGTACACAGGCAAAGGCTGTACTAGCGCTTACCCTGTCCTTTGAAGATGTCCAGGCATTAGCCCGTCCTGTACCAGACAGACGCTAGCCCAGGGCGTATCCCTGCATGTCTCTCACACTCACACGTCTCCTGGGCTTCTCCTTGTCTTCGTAGTAAATCACATGCCCTTCCAGCACCCAGCTTCCTCTAGAATCCCTTCTGGCTTTGTGTTTAGCCTTAGCCAGGAGTGCAGGAGAACAGCCAGTGGATACTCCCCAAGTCCAACGCTAGGCTGAAACTTCAGTTCCCCCTAAAAATCTGATGAAACAGTTTTACTGCACAGGGAAATTGTAATGAGGCAGAGGTAGTTTTTCCGATAAAAAGTTAATTATTTTTTAAGAACCTTTAGCTCTCTTTCTATTTATCCGTTAGGTAAATATAAAACAGATTGTCTTCTAGTAGCTGGTGTCCTATATAAGGTGGAAATAGTGTTTAATGTTGTGAGGAGATGTGTATATTAATGTGTGAGCAGCCGGTGAAACTGAACACATGGAACCTGTATTTTAAATGAGGACAGTGAGCTGTTCAGTTGTGATCCTATGTACAGAAGAGAGACTGGAGACGGAGGATCTCATTGACTGAGATGACACTCCTATGGTGTTGCTGCCTGGTCCCAAGTGGTACGGAGTAAGAAGTGTCATTCCCAGAAGACACTCCGGTAAAGCAATCCGCTCACCGAAGTCTGCAAAAGGAAGCACGCTGCCACACTTGTGTCACCCAGACATTCTGCACTCCAGCTTTGTGCCTGCTGCTTTGTTTGTTCATTTCAGAGTGCTGTTTGTCCTTGGAGACCATTCACAACAACTCTACTATTTCACAAAGCAATAGGTTTCCTGAAATGCTGACACAAGTCTTTCAAGTTTCTGTAATTTATAAAGACTTCTGCTCTGCTGTTTACTTTTAAAATGTGCTGTGTGCAGAAAGAGTGTGAAATGATAGGGATCTCAGCTAATGTGATTATCTCTGATGTCATGGTTTAGAAACAAGATTTATTAGAGGAGATAATGGAATCTATTAGGGGGTTAATTAACTTTCTTGTGTTGTGCTTGCTCTGTGGGGCTGAATTGGAATAAATGTATTTTGGTCGGAGAATGCAAACAATCGACAGCATTTTTTGGTCGAGCACGGGCATAGTTGTTATATCTACATCACAGCTGTCTTCTTTGAACGCATCCATGTACAATTGTAAAGGACAATCGATTACCTTGCTGAGACGAAGATATCTGAGACAGGTATTACTACTGTACTGTAACTAGAGATCAAACAATAAGCCATTCATTTTAATTTCTCTATCCCCATTAAGATGTGTACAAGCCTTTCATTCACCCCTGCCACCATATGATGAATGGGATTGCTGCACCATGTGATATAAGGTCTGGTTATACATCACATTGCTCTGAAATATGCATTTTTAATAGAATATGCTTTCCCCAAAATGGCCCATTAATTGTGGGTTCAGTTACAGCCCATCTATACCCAGAGACACTAGCTGCTGCTTCTGTCTTCCTGTGCTCCTCTATCTGCCTATAATCAATCTTCCAGAGGCTCTGTGTCATTTGCTAATGTTCTTCAGGGTGCTTTACCGTAAAGACCTATGTAAATTAAACCTACGTCTGGTATATTAACCCGCTCACTGCCTTTCAGCCCAATACTCATCCTTCAAATCCACTTATAGATAGTGAACTGCAGCCCTTCCTGTACTCTCTATTGTAAGGCAACAGTTTGGTTGGAAGAGATTCTCTATCTTGTCCTTTACAATGCATTTTTCTGTTTCCATTCAATATTAAAGGAAAAGTTACCATTTATTACCTTTCATACTGTACTCACAAAGAACCTGGAATAAGCATCCTAACCGGGGAGTATAAAACACATTTGAGGCAGTCGATTTTCTTTTTGGACTGTCCTTGGTGAAAGTGGCATGTTATTTTCTTCATGTGTTTGAACCACCTATGTATTTGTTGCCAGCAGCTCTTTCCTCCAATTTATAAACGGTGATCACGCGTCAGTGGATTAGGAATAAGATTTCGTTTAACGATTTTATGTTATGGCAGTTTTACTGCTTATATACCTTAATATCTTTACCTGGCTGCACTCACAGACATGAATCAGGATATACTCAGCCAGGCCTAAAACTGCTTCTTTTTAGTTTTTTTCCTGACCTTGTTAGCATTCATAAAATGTTGTATTGTTTATGTTTTTAACAATAAATAAAAAAAATTGATAGGAATGCACCTCTTGTTTAATCATGAAAATGATTTGCCAGCAAGAGTATTAATACATTATTGTAATGTAAATTTAATATATAATGGATACAGTGTGGTAGATGTATAACTCTCTCCTATTTCTCACACGTTCTTCCCCACCCTCCCGAGTGGCAATCACAAGTGCCTTTCTTGCCCCCCATACGGTCATTAGACGGTGTAGTGACCACAAGCCTCCGGTCTCACACACCCCTTGCCAGTTTGTGCCAGCCCCACAGCCCCTATGCCGGAACTCAGGTACCTACTGTTACATATTGTACAGTACAAGGGATAGTAAGAAGGGGCTGGGTGGGTGGAGAGCATGCAAATCCTGTTTCACATCATTAAATTTAAAGGGAGGCTTGTCCCAATTAACCAGTCAGCTGGAGTACATTGTGGGTTCCCGTTCGTTAACCTTTACAGTATCTGTTTGCATGCCTGCCCTGCCCGGCTCCATGTTGCAATCTATACACACGAACACTAATGCAGATTTCAGCCAACTCACTCCAGGAAAAAACCCGAAACTCCCACGGCCCAGTCAAATGGTTCACGGGCTAACCCCTTAACTTAGTTGTTGAAGAGTTGTTACGGATGCATTCTACTGGATTAGTATAATAGGTTTTCGTGAGTGAAATGTAATGTTTTTAATATGACAATTTTTAAGATGACAATTTTCATTTGAACATTCTGGAAGATTTGTGACATTGATATAATTTTAGAATGGGAATTCTGTATTCCACCATGAAATTAATGGTGATAAAAATCACATTTTTATTCATCAGGAATTGTAGCAAAAGCTGGTTGAAGTTGAGTCAATTCGCATGTCAATGTTCTTTTTCACCAAAATGTCTGCTTGAAGACAAATTAATTATTAATAAAACAATTTCATAAATTGTTGCACTATTTGCCCGCATAGTCTTTCACAGAGTGGTGAAGCCCTCACATCTTCACTTTTGACAGCCTCTTCCTCTCTGGAATGATAAATTAATACCCCATAATTTTACTCGCCTGTTGCCAATTGACCTAATTAATTTTGTGATATTTCACCTGGTTTATTTGCATTTCATGCAGCATCCCAACTTTTTTGGTAACAGAGTTGTACAAGCACACTACTCCAGACCGATCTTGTTATTTTAAAGTTTCAACAATGGAAGAAAAGTAAGACAATAACAGTGAGTATGACAGATATATAAAGTTTATTGTAATTGACTTAGCATATTAGTGACATTGGCATAATAGGGACTAGTAAATATAACATATGACAGCAATTTTACTTACCATTCCACATCCTGCAAATCATCCTGCACATTTTCTTTTTTTTAAACGATTCAGCCCAATCTAGTTCTCACCATCAGTTAGCCCAATCTAGCTCAGTCCTTTGGTTAGCTTTCCCTAAAATATTTCATCATACTTAGCCTTATTTTGCTAAAAGTTAGCCAAGTTCCTTTTCAAAGTATTCCCATAGAGTGCAGACATACAACCATGTTTTCTTTTCCATTCCAATAGCAACTATATTGCTTTGCTTTGATTCTGCAGCTTGTTTGATGCAGATACACAGATTTTCTGGTTCAATCTCTATGTGTTCCAGCCTTGTGGCTTTACAATGATCACATTATATTGCTTGCTCTTTGGCGCCAACTAGGCAGTGCCTGATATACAGAATTGTAGAGAAATGTTTTTATTTCTTTTTATCTAATGCCCCAAAGTGGCCCATTAAAACAGTGCAATTAAAGTCATGTGGCGAAATACCTAGTATTTCATTGGTGCGGCCCTCCACCATTGGAAAGCAACTGATATTCATATCCCGAGTACTGGGCATCTAACCCAACACTAGTTTGTTACTGACAAGTTTTATTTACCCAGCTTTTTTTGAACAGATAAAATGTAAACACATTTACCAGACTTTCATTAGAATTTGTAATAATATAATAAGATATGAAAATGTATTTAAGGAAAGTTTTTGTTTATTTTCACAAACCCCCACCAAGTGAATTACTGTGATGCCCCCAAGTTATTGTTGGTATTTTGAAACATTCATGTTTATTTTTGTCAATTAATTTAAATAATAACAATGAATACAACACTGAATTTACATAGCAGGTGGTGAAACAAAAGTCTACTTTATTACATTTCTTTCATTACACAGATGCAATGATTAGGAGACTTATGAGGCGTGAGTATGGCAAAATTGTTGTAAATATGAAATATTCCTTAATCATGATTTTACATACATTATATATATTATATTGCTGGAAAAATCAAACAAGCATATTCCTTTTTTGTGTGGGCTTCAAATGGAGTCACTACATTGTGATTGTCTTTGAAAATACCTTTTTAGCTTCATGCAACAATAAATCAGTTCCTCTCTTAGGAAGGTTGTATATTTAGGCAACAGCCATAAGGAAAATCTGCCTTATTTGCAGCTTGTTCAGGATAGTCATTATGTACTTCCTGAGTTGTTTTAGAAACTGCAAGGATGTGTTTGTATTTTGTAGTGATAAACTCCATTGACAAAACAATTATAATAGATTTTTCACTCCACTACATTCTAAGAGTGAATTTGTATTTGTCTTTAACAAAGAAAGGATATCACCAAGGCATTTGTGATAACTTTGACGTCTTATATTTGAGCTTTGAGTTATTCTCAGTAACTTAAAATGAATGCTGTCAAATTGTGAGAATCACAATTTTTATTGTTTGCTGTTTAATACCACTTTAGTCAGTAAGAAATCTGGTTAGTAAGCAACATTACTTTAACAGTGGCTTGTGTGAAACTGTGTGCACATTGATTTATATGTTTTGAATGAACATTTTACCATGAAGAATGTCTCCTGAACTCCACTCGGACAGATATGGAGGTGAGGGAGTCAACGGATGCTTGGTGCTTCAGAGCATGTTGCTCCCCTTTCTATTCCTCCTGATTGCAGAACATTGACCAGTCTCGGATTTCAGAACAAGGAGAGCTTGACAAATGTGCCTTTTCATTTTTACCGCGCACCGGCTTCATGAATTACAGCCCAGCTGAGTTGTGAAGCACATTCTGGAATACAATCAGAGCTGTCGCTGGAGCACCACTTTCCTTTATTAAGGAGCTGGTTGATTCTTCACAGAAAAAACCTTCAGGTTGAGCTGAAGTGAGTGATTTCTGACTGAAGGGAATCAACAGGCCCTCTCACTAATCCTTTCCTCATGACGTTGCTACTTATATTAGAGTGGCTTGAAATGATATGGTCCTGCAGTTGTACAGTATCATGTGGCCCAGCCAGCTTGTCACAGAGAAAGCTGAAAATTGAATCTTCTGTGCTTCTGAGAATAACTTTTTTCTCCCAATTTTCCACACTGTAGTCGTGAGAGAACAAATCAACTGATATAAGTCATTTGGTAGATTTTTCTTTTATTACACGTTTGAAAATCTCCACACTTTCAAACTCATGACACGAGAGCACTGTAATTGTTCATTTTCAACCATAATGAAATTCATCCTGGCCTGTTTTCAGATCTGTTCCGGACCCTGTTTTGCATTAAAGTAATATTTGTCATTTTCCCACATGATCTAGAAGCTCCAGACCCCATTTATACAAAATTATTGAAAATGTATGTAATTTCCAGTTTGTGAATTTTGTAATGGCATTAAGATGAATCCGATTCCATCATTGGACAGCATTAGGGGGAGATTCCCAATGCAGCATTGCAGGAATGACATAATTAACTGTTTTTGGAAAACGCAATTACGTGAAATATGAACATATCAGCAGTGCTTTTCTGTCTGCAGTTAAAATGCAGTCGATTTTCCAGCTTGCATGCAGAGTGGCCCAAAAACATCTGCACCTTACAGCGTCCCACTGACGTCCCCAATGACCCCGATCTTCCGGGGGCTTCCGGCTGAGGCAGGCCCGCCTTTACACAACTGCCTCCTCTTGGGACCTTGTCGGGGGAGGTATTTAAGAGCTCCCAGGGAGCAGTTCGGGGTGGAGGCCAAAAGAACCAGAAGCAATGTGGGACCAGTGAAGGCTGGAAGACAGAGATTGAGGAAGACGGCCAAGAGACGGCAGGCTTGCCAGAGCAGCTGCCAAAGCTACAGCCACCAGGACCCATTCTTCTCAAACTCCCACCCAGAGGCTGCCCCAGAGTGGACACTGCCTACCCAGAAACCCTTCTGTTGAAGTTAAACCCTCATTGTCCATCCCCTAGTGTTTGAGAAAAAACTACAGAGTTCCAAGAGGTGGTCATTTACTGTTTAAAGAGAATAGGGATTATCAGGAGGCATCTACAGTATATGTCTGAAGGTGGGCACGCTTATGCAAAATAATGCAAAAATCCTAATGAATTCCACACTTCCACTAGCTATACATGAGAGCCAACAAGTCCCACTCTTAACATATTTACACCATGTCATCTTTTATGAATCAAATAGATAGAATGTGATATGTGCACTCCTTTCATTTCCGCTGCTCATGGGAAGGAACGTTTCCTGGACCTGGGAGGCACTCTGCTTGTGTTGGCTATGCAGATCTTGGCTTGCTGTCCACTCGGAATGGAGTCATTAGCACAGTTCAAATCTTTTAAGACTGATCTTATTTTTCCATTTTATATCCCTGGGTTGGCTTGCTGTTTGTCTCTATGCCTGCCGGAGCTGGGCTTGGCTCGGCCAAAAAGAGAGCTGTTAGATGTTTTATAAGCATAGCCAAGGGGAATGGCAAGGAGGAATCCACTCAGAGAGAGAGAGAGAGTGAGAGATTGAGAGAGTGAGATCCAGAGTGCTCCAGTGTCCTCAGATGTGGGCCATGGACATTCATAGTACCACGCTGGGGCCGAGTTAGTCCACCCCTTGCTGGGTTATATGAAAGTCCAGACATCATGTGCTTCTTAAAGACCTGCTCCACCCTGATCTCCCTCTGGCTGCAGCCTGGCTGGAGCTCTACTGTCCATTCCAATGCTGCTGTTTAAAAGGTCACTAAGGGCCTGCAGGGGAGTTGGGCTCTTAATGGTCAACAGGCAGGCGTACTGCAAACACCATTAAACAGCATTCGTATAGGACAGTAACAATACGGATATCTGTTGGGAAACTGCTTTACTCTTCCTGCCATATCCTTGGCAAAATTTATGGTCAACAAAATGCAACAACAAAAACAACACTTCTACAATGTGTGTTCAAAATTGCCAGAGTCAGGACAATGTACAGTATATAGCCAGCTCAATTTGGGCATATTAATGAATTAAAAGTTACAAGTCTCTTATAAATCGATTTGTGACTCAATAGTACATTTCTCCTCAGAGTAAAAAGTTATCCTTAGCAGAGATTAAGCAATTTTTCCATTGGCTGATGACTCCACTGTACTTGGTCACTCAGGGACACTAAATTTTTCTGGCCGTCTGAAGTTTTTAGAAGTAGACATTCCACTCCCCAATTCATTTCATCCCACCAGGCCTTATAAAAGACGAATCACCACAGACATATTCACACAGGCACAGCCGCCGCAACATCGGAGTGCAGCCACATCCTTCCTGACTAATATTCATGTCCACAGTTGGCTCTTTGAACTGTTACTGCTATGCACCTGATTTTGAGATGAGGGGTTGTGAGAAGCCACCTCTCTGGGGTCTCAGGGTGAGCGCTAAAGCATGTTCAGTAAGTCAGCAGGGCCATAGATTTGGGGGTGGGTGGGTTTTTACGCAGTGGCCTCGGGACAACATTTACCTCTCTGCTAACTGGAGAAGACAGGTGTTGTTTTGGGTGAACCCTCTAAGTGGAGAATTTCACTGGGGTTTTCTTCAAGGTAGGTTTCTCACATCGGCTGAAGGCCGCTAGATGTTAGCCAAATACTACCGTGAAGCTCTGTTTCAGGAAAAGTAGAATTACCTTGGTCTCATTACTTGCAAAGAGTCAAGCATCAATATGTTACACCAAAGTGGTGATTATTTAAGAAATGTAAGACCATTGTATAAAGATGTCCATCTGGCAGAGAAACAGCAGAGCATGCCTCTGGCCACGAAATCAGCCACACCTCAACCCAGTACAATACACTCTGTAGCCTATGACTCAGCCAGCCCTGTATAACACACACAAACACGCCCAGGCTTCTTGTGCACGCACGCACACACACACACACACACTCACACACACACACACACACACACACACACACAAACACACACAGTGCCTTGTGGGGACCCGGGTTAAAACAGGATCAAATGATTCAGAAACAGAGCCCTTCATTCAGCCACCTCACCCTCCCAATATGAAGCATATGTGACTAATGCTCAGCATGTATCTGTGTGTTTGGCAGGCAAAACAGGCCCAACCCCCGTCCCCCTGCAGAAATCAATCTGTGAAAGAGCGCGGAGGCTTTAGCGCTTCTCTGCCACGATCCTCCATGTCCCATTAACAAAGGAGTGACAGACAGAGCGCCGGCAATCCCTGCTAAGACCCTCGTTCTGTGCGAGCAGAAAAGCCTGCTCTAAATACCATTGTAGGACAGACAATGAGAACGTCCCCACTCGTGTCAGGAGAGGGAATGCACTATAGTCAGGAAATTCACTGCAGCAAGGAGGTGACAATGACAGTTTAATTGAGGGAATTGCTGTTATAGGTGTGTGTGTGTGTGTGTGTGTGTGCTTGTGTGTGTACACCGTCTTTTCAAGGCAGTTTCAGTTCACTATCTACTGGTTAATTTGCCTTGCTGCCGTGGTGTCTTAATCTGGCTTTTCACTTCTGCAAGTAAGGACAGATGTGTCCTTACCTGCCACCAGGGAGTTAGCCATCTATCTACCTGTCGGCAGTGGATCTGTCTCTCTATATGTACTGTATGTCTCTCTTTATCCACATGAAAACAGCTCCATCACCACAGACACATCACAAACACCTCTCTGTACAACACACTACACAATAGCTCTTATTTCCCAACACAGCCAAGGGTGTCTTGCTTTAAAACCCCCCCACTAAATTAGATGGTTCTGGTCCCACTTTCTTTTCTCTGCAAGAGCCCGTCATTTCTTTGCTTTCACTGTTACAAAGGACAAGAAGAGAGCTTAACTTCACTCGCTGTTTTCTGCTTGCTGTCTGTTCTCGTCATACTGTACCTGGGTGGCTGCTGGTTTACATTGTTTAATGTCTCACATAATAAACAAAATATAAATCTTTATATTTTTGTGGATGGTCAGGAAATTAAGCCAAAAGGCATTATAGATTTAACATGGAATGGAAGTAGCCAATTATTTCAAATGTCTGCTAGTTTTTATGTCTCTGTGAAAACCTGTGTAAATGATGGAAAATCTTTAAAAAGATAGAACGTTTCACTCTTGTATGAATGTCAGTAGAAAGCTACATTTCTTATGATTTCACAGCTGGAGGTACTATACACAGTCAGGCTATGAAACATGCCATGACATTTGACTTGGCCACTTAACTAATTTACTTACAGTATTTACAGATAATATTCGAATAACCTCAAACTGAAGTCCACACACACACACACACACACACACACACACGCACACACATTGTTTTTTCTATCCTTGTGGGGACCAAAAAACAGATACTTCGTGTTCCTATTCTCAAACCTTAACCAAAACCAAAACCAAAGCCTTAACCTGTTCCAAATGTCTTATCAAGGGTGTCACCAGATCTGGGCTTTCAGTGCTTTACCCCTTGACATATTGAGGTGTGTTTTGCAAGCTGACATTTCACAGCAGGGATGGTGTCAATGAAGGTGAGTCGCAAGAACACCAGCGGGCTGGGGGTTTAATGGCGTTATGCAATTGGCTAATCCGATACCTAACTTGTACTGCCTAAACCTATTGGTAACTAGGTGCTTGTGTCATATGCCTTTTATTCAGGAATGGTTTACATCTAGCCACTCTACTATGAAGGCCTGATTGATGGAGTGCTGCAGAAAGGGTTCTGGAAGGTTCTCCTATCTCTGCAGAGAAACTCTGACGCTCATTGGGTTCCTGGGCACCTCCGTGACCAATGCGCATCTTGTCCTGTCGCTTAGTTTGGCCAGAGGGCCAGCTCTAGCATCGTGTTAATGGTTGCAAATTTTTTCCTTTTCACAACGATGAAGCCCAGTGTGGTCCTGGGAATTGTCAATTCTCTAGAAATATGACCACCTTCCTCAGATCTATGTCTTGACAGAATTACATTTCCTTGGACTCCTTGTTTTTTTCTCGGACATAATTTTGAAGTCTGGGACCTTAAATAGACAAGTGTGTGTCTTTAAAATTAATGTCAGATCAACTGAATTTTCCACTGTTGGAATCCAATCCAGGTCTAGAGACAAAGATGAACAAATGGCACACATTTCAGCTCAATTGTCATGGAGTGTCATGGCAAAGACTCTAAACACTTATGTAAATGAGATAATTAAATTTTTCTTTTTCAGCAAATTAGCATTTCTAAAAACTATTTTTTGCTTTAACATTGGGGTATTGTGTGTAGGTGGATGGCAAATAAAATATATTTAGTTAGTTACAAAAAAATGTTTTAGAACACTAAACACAGAAGCATGTGAATTTAAAGGGTCTGAATACTTCCAAAGGCACTGTATATACTATGTACTATGTACTCACACATTTGCATATGAACTCACACATTTGCACTCAAAGCAGTTACACATACAACATACTTTACATGTATATGGAGTGTGTGTGGTGTATGTGTGACTTCTTGAATAATCAAATTATATTATAATTAATTTGCTCCATAGTATTTAGTTGATGTTGAAGAGATAAATATCAATATTTTTTATGATTCCATAATGCATTTGAATGATCAACCAATCTGTGACCGTGGGGGTGTAGTCAGCGTTGCCAGATAAAAAAAAATCCTGTATAACTGGGCTATTTTTAATTTGTTTTATGTGAAGTCCGCGGGTGATGGGGCCTATATTGTCAGTAAATCTGGCAACCTTGGGTATATTGTCGGATTTTGTCGGCTCGTTCGCTAAGGATCTGAACAGTGGAAAAGTAAAAGAACAAAAATGGAACGTGATTGTCTGTAGGATTTGTTTTGTTGTAGCCTAATAACAAACTTCTGTTCATGGTATGTGAAATGTACGTACATTTCTGGGAGAATAGTATATTATGAGCTGGTCTTTTAATTGGGAAATCAGGTAGCAAGACCATTGCGATGAGGGGTGCGGGGGCTATTAAAATTCACTATCCTGGTGCCAACGAGGGATGTTATTAAGTACTTCTACTTACCAATACTGGACCAAGAGTCTATATACACCAGATATATGACTCCTAGCCTACCTCAATTACATATTGAATTGAATTTGCTCTGCGTTGTCAGACAATTATGAGATTTTGTTTATGTTTGAGTTAAACAGATGAAAGATATACTGGAGTATTGTTTAGAGCTTCTCTTAAACAGACTCCAACCTACCAATAGCTTGCAATCGACCTGCCTTATGTGATACATAGCAACTTGTAACAACTAGTCATTCCTATAAAAAGCTACTATTTTTATGGTAATTTTAAATAATAAACATTGGCTGTGCAGGCAATTTTATTATAGGAATATTGACTCCCGTTCCAGTTAATTTGGATGGTAATGATATTTATCTTTGATGATACTTATTGGGTGGAAGTTGATGTCTAAAGTATCTTCAATCTTGCTGAGCATACTCAATTCGTACTTGTTATCATTCTAGTTTTATGACCTTGAGTTGATGGGCGATCAATGTTAGTGAGATCTGCAAGTGATAACATTGAATCACCAATGGATTTTCCCTCAATACACCTTGTACATTTGTAAATCAGGACAAATATATGCAACCACCTTGTCATTTGTTATTGCGTGTGATCTCAGACTTTTAGTCCATGTTGCATTACAGAGTGTAACCAGAAGAGGAATGAAGCTGTTTTAAAGGGACGTTAGCTCTAATGAACTTGTGCTTTGTTCTGGGCATAAGAGTCAAAGAGAGAGGGACTGTCTGTATTTCTCGTGAGTGTGAATGAATGAGATTGAGTGTGTGTTTTATGTGCATGTGTATGATGTGCGTACAAAAGGGTTCTAGGGTTTAGATCAGAGTGGAGGGAAGACAGGCAGTTAGTTTAACAGTGTGATGGCCTCAGGGTGGAAGCCTTTCTGCAAACTCCCTGGTTATAATACTCCCAAACCATGTCAGCCTGTCTGCGACATGGAAGCAATGCAAAGAGCCAGACTTGGGTGGCCAAGGTCCATGATGATCTTCATGGCTTTTCCATGGCACCGTGTGGAAAGAATGTTCTGGAGGGCAGGCAGGATGACTCAGATGATTTGTTGGGCTAAACTCACCACCCTCTGCAAAAATCATACAATTATGTTTAGTGCAGTCGCTGTACCAGAAGGTGATACAGCCAGAGAGAGTATGCTCTCTGTAGTGTGTGAGGGGTAACAGCCTGCCCTGACAGCCTCTAGTGACTAGTCTACTATACACCTGAACCTACTGATGAAAAGCTTCAACAGTCCTTATGAACCTAGAAAGAAACTAGGTGACAGCGCAGAGCCTCCTTACAGCTGCAATCACACAAAGCCACAGATACAAAGAGATTCTGATCTTGTTTAGTCATTTCATAAATCTATCACAGGAGCATCAAAACGATATTTTGTAGTAATTATCTTTTGTAATCACCTGCCTCTTTTTAGACTTCAACTTAATCGAAATGCTTTAGATACCATTTATCATAGTATTTGCAGTAAGTTTGATTTCATCTGATTATATTTGTGGCAGAACTTTGCAAGTCACTTGTATTTATTAAACATAACTTGGCATGGGTTGGCACTGGAGTGTTGAGCCTGGCGCAGAAGGATGAGGGATTTGGTGAAAAAGCGGTAAATTGGAGACAGTGGGAAAGAGATAAGCCTCAAGAAGCCCTCTCTATCATTTTGGGTTTGTGCTGGCCAGATGATAGGATTACTCTGGGAACATGGCTGCCAAATTACAGTTTTTCTCTTTGTGTTTCAAAAACAAACATGTTTGCCCTGGAAGTCAGTAGCATTGAGGCCCCAGTCGCCACTAGTCCTTCAGTGCTGGATGGACTAATGATTGTCTCCGTTGGCTTGGATGTGTATGACTCCGTCATGGATTTGACACTCTTCTCATCAGTACCACACCATCCACCTACCAGCTCAAAGCCACCCACCAACCTAACATAGCACCATCCACCAACAGTTTACATACACCCTCCCACTAAACAGAACAATGTCCACCATTCAGCACACAGCTACCCACACACCTAACAGAACACCATCTACCTAACCGTACAGCTCCACCCATTTTAAAGCTACAGTTACCTCCAACAGGGAAGGCCCATCTTAGGGGCTCAGCTCATATGATGATTGGCTTAGATTTGAGATGCACGGACTAAATTGACAATTAGAGAAGCAGAGTGTAAATATTCACAGAGAACGAAACCACACATACACACAGTATACCTGGAGGGAGTTTTAGGGTGCACTATGAAACCTCCGAACATTTGCAGCTCTTTTTCTGCATTGCTAGAACTTCGGCTGAAGGTCGTCCCATCAAAACGTATGAACTACTAGCTGGGTAAATGTAGTGGCATCTTCACTGGGCATGTGTAGATAAACCACCACAGATCAGATAACGCTTTATGACTTGTAATGTTGCCTTATACCACTTGATTACTGACATGTAGTGTAGGCCTTGCTCAAAGACATGGTTCATGTTTATTTGGAGGACAGGCACAAAAAAATAAGTCAGCTTCAATTTAGCTCATACACATCATATATTCCATCCACACTCCAGAAACACACGGACTGAAACGAAGAGAACTTCAGATGGTTATGTCATAACCTCTTTGTTTATATTCACTGAGGAGACTGCTAAATATTCGCTAGCAAACTCACCCTCCCAGCCAATGTAAACCAGAGTTGAGCTATTAGTGCGGTTTTGGATGTCTCTAGCTCTTTCTGGCTTTTAACTCAAACTCTGCATGTTGATGAAGATTTAAACAGGTTTTGCTTTAGGTTCGTCTAAATACATTTCCACAAATAGAGCTGTGGTGACTGGATCCCTGGCTGACCCTGTGACCAGGCCAGAAGTGTCTCCCCGTGAACCCGGCCTCTCCTTGTCTTGCCTGGCACAGCCATAGATAAATAAATAAAAGGATAGGTCACAGTGCAGGTGTACAGCTCTGTAAATCACTGCTCTTATTGTCTGCCTGCTATCTACATCCATTACAGTTTCTGGCTGCACCCAAGGGGCCCAGAGCTGCTGGCTTGGACTACATGTACAGATGGAATCTGACTGTGTTTCGCCAAGCAGTAAATTACCTTGCTAACATTTGTGTAGGGAAAGGGCCCTCTCTAAATGGTTTGCGCTAGCTGTTAACCTCAGTGATTGCATTTGAGCGACGTTGCCGTCCCCCCTACTGGAACATCTAGGAGCGGGGGCCAGAGGGGCACGTAAGACATACAGGATCTCCCTCCGGATGGGGTTGGCTGTAAGGGTCTTAGAGGGTAACTCATCTCTTCCCTATCTAGAGGACATGTCTAAACGCATTCTGAGGTAACTGTGTATGTACAGTATATAGAGTGCGAAGGTTACCGCTAGTGACGAAAACATAAAAGAAGATTGTAAATGTCACAATGGAGAAGAGTCAGTAATTGGTATTGTGTGCTTCAGTGTGTTGTTGTGTCTGTATTGTATTACTGTATATACACTCACATTTAGAGGGGAAGTAACTCCCCTGACTGTCTGAAGGATACGGTTCAATAGAGAACAGTTTGGTCAGATTAAGTAATCTTGTTCTGTCGTGAACATCTAATGCAAGTGGAAGCAGGAGAAGCACAGGCCTAGACCAAGTGTCACTCTGAATTTACAGGTCTAATGGAGGTAGTTACTTCTCACCAACTCAAAGACAGCAGCACTTGAGTACACTTATGGAGAATATTATATGACACGGGTCTCTAACCTTATCTAGCTATTTTTAAAACATGAAACATGTCTCAAGGTAGTGATTCTTTCTAGATTTTTTCAACTTTCCCGACCAACTATTCCCTTGGTCCTTAATGTACTAGAAAAGTACTGCTCTTGGTGAAATCAAGGTTAATCAACAACTCAAAAGGGGACCCCAATAAATCTATTTAGTTTTTTTTTCAAAAGTTTTGTTTGTTGTGGTTTTAGATATAAAATCTATACGCTTTACTCTCAGAATTACTTCTTAACATAGAAACCACTAATTTGGAACTGCTGAGTCCATTTCAGTCTTTAATTACATCTGAAAAAACATATTTAGTCTTGAAGAACCTGACTGTAATTCCCCTTTAATAGAGCATCTGGCTCTTGGTTAATGCTTCTGTTCTCCTGGTGATCAGTTCATGGCAAAGTGTGTCATAATTACCAACTAATAGTTACAAATGATATACTACTAATTTTTCAGTTCCACTAGGTAAGCCTTTCCAGTTTAAAGTAGGTCTTGAGTAGCTCGCAGTTGAAAGTATTTCTGTCAAACCACAAACTTATTTTACTAGTCACACACTATCAGGAGTGCCACACATACTAGTGCAATATTACTGGAAATGTATGTGCAGGTACGATTTAGGAAAATAATTGCCAAACAAAGCTTGGATAATGTCAAAGTTATGTTAATTAGATTGAAGCTGAGTGTCAGCCATGTCTGGTATTTGTGAGATGTGTTAATGACAGCCTGCTGTGGAACATAGAATTTGCATCTTCTTTCAGAATAGTTTAGAAAGCCACTTAGAAGTGGTCTGTGAGCTACTCGTCCATAGACCTGCTGGAGACACCTGTACCCTGTTTGTTTCACATTCATTCAATACAAATGTAACCAATAAGGTGTTTCAACACTGTTTCAATCAAACCGAGCACACTGGTTCTTCTGTATGTTCTGCAGTGTATTCTTCAGATGGACTATGTGAAGAGTTTATTTCTGAAATGCAATACCCACATTGTCCACCTTACTTTGTTTTTTCACCATTGATTATTTCCTTTGGGAACCATATTTTGGATTTAATGATTTGAGATGTTTACTAAAACATTTCTGTACATTTGTGCTGTTTGCACAATTGGCACTTTCAATGTTGTAGACATTACAATTGCATGCAAACTCTAATATTTTACAAAATTTGGAAAATAATGTGCACGTTCCCCTTTGTGGGAGTGTATAGCTGAAAAAGTCAACCACATTGGCAGGCTGAAGTATTAAAGGAGACTGGTTAAGAAGGTTATCTCTCTGGCCCCAGGAGACTGGTTAAGGAGGTTATCTCTCTGGCCCCAGGAGACTGGTTAAGGAGGTTATCTCTCTGGCCCTAGGAGACTGGTTAAGGAGGTTATCTCTCTGGCCCCAGGAGACTGGTTAAGGAGGTTATCTCTCTGGCCCCAGGAGACTGGTTAAGGAGGTTATCTCTCTGGCCCCAGGAGACTGGTTAAGGAGGTTATCTCTCTGGCCCCAGGAGACTGGTTAAGGAGGTTATCTCTCTGGCCCTAGGAGACTGGTGGTGTGCCCTGATGCTCCCCTGGGTCAGCTGCCACAGACCAACCAAATGTATTATCCCCTAGTGTATCATGCGGAAGGGAAAAAGAGAAAGGGTTAGCGAAAGGGAACCTGAGATAGTGATTATAACCTCAGTTTGGGAGGGAGTAAGTTACACTATCTCGAGGGCCACGTAAAGTCTGGGTTGTAGCTTAGAGTGTGCTTCCACTGATTGGATAGCCTACGCTGTGTTGAGTCAAATGTCCATAACAATATAAAGTCGGCCTAATTGTCGATACACATTTCAGCTGTTGCCCACTTTCATCTACTGTGGTGGTGTGCATTTTAGCAGAGCTGTTCCCATCCTTACTACAGCCCTCATTGCTCAACTTGCCAATCTGTGGTCATCAGTCTTTCAGTCGGGGGTGTGGCAGAGAATCAACCAATTTCCATGCAATTAGCGTATTTTATTATACATACAACAGGGGAAGAACCGCTAAAGCACACTGGTTGTAAAAGACACATTCATCCACATTTCCTCGAAATATTGGCCGGGGGTGTATGTTGCTCCGGGAAAGACTGTCTACTGAATTAGTAAAATGAGTGCTGAATGTATTATGTACCATGCTGCAGCAGTACACACGCGCCTGTGGAAGTGGCTTACGCCGCTGGATCACAGTCGGCCACATCCATGTATATTTATCAAAACAGATGAAAAAACATCTGCGCTTCCACAAAGGGATGAGGACTTGTTAACCCATGTCCTTATCCGGAACGATAAGATCTCGTCCTTGACCCGCTCGTCCGGATTCCGATCCTCCCGACAGCGATAAAGATTTGATAATCCAATTTAAACCATAATCTGGGATTGCAGGATAAACGAACCATCCCAAAAATCTGGATTGTCCTGTTCCCACAAAAATGATAGATTCAGGTTTGATTCCACTAAAGCGTGGAAATGTCCGAACACAGTATTTTTAATTGTGGTGCCGCTGTGTAATTTGTGTCATCACTAGATTCCACGGCCACAAAATCAAGATAACTGCCTGTTCAACCAATCATATTGTGGTTCCCAGGAAAGATGACCTCAATGCACTGTCAAAAGAAATTCATCTTACAAAATGTACATTTGTCATACGTCATAATTTTTTCATGATTACAGGTCTTCATCAGATGAGGGAGTGGGATGCTCATGACAGATGACAAACCTAGCTAAATGTGAGAGACATGGGTTTCACTACACATTTTAAGATATTCATTTGTGTATGTGAAGGCTTACCTTTTACATTTCAGTCATTTTACAGACGCTCTAAACCAGAGCAGGAAGTGCATGCATTTTCAAACTTTTGATCTCCCTTCGATAATACTAACAGGCTTGAAGATTGTGGTCTTCCTCGAAATGATAAAATGTGTATAAACATTACTCATTACTTGTACAACATTACTTCCAAACATGTTACTTGTACTTCAGCCTTTTGTAAAATAACCTTTTCAATGGATGGCAATATAGAGACTTAAGCGCACAAACTGTATATTGTGGA
>JACXGJ010009262.1:0-24716 GCA_016801105.1 Esox niger
TTGCATTTCCTTTGGAAATCAAGGTCCCAGAGTCTGGAGGAAGAGAGGAGAGGCACAGAGTCCACGTTGCTTGAAGTCCAGTGTAAAGTTTCCATAGTCAGCGATGGTTTGAGATTCCATGTCATCTGCTGGTATTGGTCCACTGTGTTTTCTGAGGTCCAAAGTCAACACAGCCGTCAACCAGGAAGTTTTAGAGCACTTCATGCTTCCTGCTGCATACCAACTTTATGGAGATGCAGATTTCATTTTCCAACAGGACTTGGCACCTACACACAGTGCCAAAGCTACCAGTACCTGGTTTAAGGACCATGGTATCCCTGTTCTTAATTGGCCAGCAAACTCGCCTGACCTTAACCCTATAGAAAATCTATGGGGTTTTGTGAAGAGGAAGATGCGATACGCCAGACCCAACAATGCAGAAGAGCTGAAGAAAACTATCAGAGCAACCTGGGCTCTCATAACACCTGAGCAGTGCCACAAGACTGATCGACTCCATGCCACGACGCATTGCTGCAGTAATTCATGCAAAAGGAGCCCCAACAAAGTATTGAGTGCTGTACATGCTCTTACTTTCCATATTCATACTTTTCAGTTGGCCAACATTTCTAAAATTTCTTTTTTGTATTGGTCTTAAGTAATATTCAAATGTTCTGAGATATTGAATTTGGGATTTTCGTTAGTTGTGTAGGATCTGAGCATTAACAACTACAATACGAATGTATGGTTCATTAGAAGTGATTGTGCCTAGATGTTGAGAATAACAGAAAGTTAAGATTCGGCCTGTTGGGCTCTGGTAACAACAGGAATGTATGCATAGACCATTTGGTGTGGGGGTTAGGGTCTTGGCTTTGTTAGGTAAACACACCCCTCACGGTATTTAACAGCTTGAACCCCACATTCCAGTTGAGAGAGAAGAGATAGAAAAAGAGAGTAGGTAAGAGTTTGAGCCTGTAACATCATGTGCTAATAGACTATCAATATGCTGCAATAAACAATTGTATTACTCTCTCCCTTGACAACCGAGTACGCGAGTTATTATTACTACCACTATACGACATGGCTGATTTCTAACAGTTGTCAGTTTAAATCATCCCAATTAAATGAAATGAACATTTGAAATATATCTGTCTGTGTGGAATGAATGTATACATTATACAAGTTTCACTTTTTGAATGGAATTACTGAAATAAATAAACTTTTTGATGATATTCTAATTATATGACCAGCACCTGTATATACGGCAGATGATGAGGAGAGTAAGAACAGGTGTGTGAGTGGTGATTGGGAACAGGTGTGGGAACAGTTGCGCGTCTGTAGTTCAGGAACACGAGCGCCCACCTCTGCCCGCTCACGGAGGCGGAGGGGTGACAGTTGAAACTGAGAAAAGTTCTTGTTTCTTAAAAAATATATTTACATTTTGAATTTTATGCCAGCAACACCATTCAAAAAAGCGGGGACAAGGGCAACAAAAGACAAGCAAATATGTGTGGAGCATTGCAACTAATTAGGTGTATTATCAACAGGTCAGTAACATTGTTGGATGTAAAAAGAGCATCCTTAAGAGACTTGATTGTAAAGATCGGGAGGGGTTCACCACTCTCTAAAAGACTGCACAGGCTAATAGTGCAACAATTTAAGAATAATGCTTCTCAAAATAAAATTATGAAGAATTTGGGGATCACTTCATCTATGGTACATAATATTATTAAAAGATTCAGAGAATCTGGAGAAATCTGCATGCAAGGGACAAGGCCAAAAACGAATACCAAATGGCCGTGATCTTCGGGCCCTCAGGTGGCACTGCATTTAAAATAGACATGGCTCAGGAATACTTCTGAAAAACACAGTTCACTGCATACATTCTACCATGCAAAGAATAAACCAGATATAAACAAGATTCAGAAACTGTGCTGCATTCTCTGGTCCCGTGCTCATTTAGGATTTCATTTAACTTTTCTATTCCTTCATGGACAGGCAAAAACTCAAATATAGATTGTCTGTGCTATACAGACATCCTGTGGTTTCCCTAACATGTCAACATTATCAGAAAACAATTTGGGATTGATGGACATACAGTGGGGAGTACAAGTATTTGATACACTGCTGATTTTGCAGGTTTTCCTACTTACAAAGCATGCAAAGGTCTGTAATTTTTACCATAGGTACACTTCAACTATGAGAGACGGATACCAAAAATCCCGAAAATCACATTGTATGATTTTTAAATAATTAATTTGCATTTTATTGCATGACATAAGTATTTGATCACCTACCAACCAGTAATAATTCCGGCTCTCACAGACATGTTAGTTTTTCTTAAGAAGCCCTCCTGTTCTCCACTCATTACCTGTATTAACTGCAACTGTTTGAACTCATTACCTTTATAAAAGACACCTGTCCAAACACTAAATCCAACAGACTCCAACATCTCTACAATGTCCAAGGCTGGGATGGGCTACAGGACAATAGGCAAGCAGCTTGGTGAGAAGGCAACAACTGTTGGCACAATTATAAAAAATTGGAAGACGTTCAAGATGACGGTCAATCTCCCTCGGTCTGGGGCTGCATGCAAGATCTCACCTCATGGGGCATCAATGATCATGAGAAAGGTGAGGGATCAGCCCAGAACTACACGGCAGGACCTGGTCAATGACCTCAAGAGCGCTGGGACCAGAGTCTCAAATAACACCATTAATAACACACTATGCTGTCATCGATTAAAATCCTGCCGTGCATGCAAGATCCCCCTGCTCAAGCCAGTGCATGTCCAGGCCCATCTGAAGTTTGCCAGTGACCATCTGGATGATCCAGAGGAGGAATGGGAGAGGTTCATGTGGTCTGATGAGACATAAATATAGCTTTTTGGTCTAAACTCCACTTGCCGTGTTTGGAGGAAGAAGAAGGATTAGTACAATCCCAAGAACACCATCCCAACCGTGAAGCATGGAGGTGGAAACATCATTCTTTGGGGATGCTTTTCTGCAAAGAGGACAGGGCAACTGCACCATATTGAAGGGAGGATGGATGGGGCCATGTATCACAAGATCTTGTCCAACAACCTCCTTCCCTCAGTAAGAGCATTGAAGATGGGTCGTGGCTGGGTCTTCCAGCATGACAATGACCTGAAACACACAGCCAGGGCAACTAAGGAGTGGCTCAGTAAGAAGCATCTCAAGGTCCTGGAGTGCCCTAGCCAGTCTCCAGACCTGAACCCAATAGAAAATCTTTGGAGGGAGCTGAAAGTCTGTATTGCCCAGCGACAGCCCCAAAACCTGAAGGATCTGGAGAAGGTCTGTATGGAGGAGTGGGCCAAAATCCCTCCTGCAGTGTGTGCAAACCTGGTCAAGAACTACAGGACACGTATGATCTCTGTAATTGCAAACAAAGGTTTCTGTACCCATTTTTAAGTTCTGCTTTTCTGATGTATCAAATACTTATGGCATACAATAAAATGCAAATGAATTATTAAAAAAATCATACAATGTGGTTATTATTTTAGATTCCATCTCTCACAGTTGAAGTGTACCTATGATAAAAATGACAGACCTCTACATGCTTTGTAAGTAGGAAAACCTGTAATATCAGCAGTGTATAAAATACCTTTTCTCCCCACTGTAAGTGCTAGGTCTGGGCAGCTATTTTAATAATTGTTGTAAAGTGCCATTCCCAAGTGTCATGTAACCTAAAATCTGTGTATTACATCATTCCACTGTTTGATGTACATATGTAATGTTTTAATGTTATTTGTTTAGTATAGAAAACAATTTTCTACAATAAAAACACAAACTCATCCCATTGACATTTCATGGGACCTTCATCCTATTGCGCAATGAGGATCAATGAAGGCTCTCTACCCCGCCTAGTAAATCAGCCTACCACTGAAGGGACAATCTAATTGGCAACTAGACTTGTCAATGCAGTCCAAAGCTATGCTAACTGAGCAATAGCTGTAAGGCTAACGGAATGCTTCACCAATATATCATATCCAGTGGGCAAAGACGCATCTAACTGATAATGTCATACATGATCAGAATAACATTGCCAATAGGCTCGGGAAGGTTCTGAGAACCTAACCATTCATTTGGTACTGAACTTGAAGCTTTATCTCAAGCACAGACCAAACCAGAGCATACCTTGTAAGAGGAAATTGTTCCACAAAAACAGATTTTCCAATAAAGATGTTGTCTCTTAGATGTCGATAAATGTATGTCCTCTTGATCTATGGAGTATCTGGCTTCACTGTGAATTCAACTTCTGAATCTGTTCGCCCGACAGATCCTTTGTTTACAACTGGCAGCTGTGCCGGCACGAGCTGTGATCAGCCGCTGGGGAGGGGGAGAGTCATAAAACTATAAAAAATCCATAAAAGGTAGTAAGACCTAGACCAGAGATGTGTTACTCTGAAAGGGGAGATCTGCAACTTTCAGAAACTAACACAGCATATAAAATAGGTGAAACCGTTCTAATGTTCTAAGCAATTGAATCAATCCCTAGATTGTAAGTACCCCAGATCTGGGGGTAAGCATGAAGAGATAGAGGTGGCGTGGGAAGGTAGAGGAGGTTTGGAAATTTGAAGTGATAGAGATGTATGGAAGTTAGAGGTACAGCATGGGTTGTATTCAAGAATAAGAATGTTGTATTCAAGAATAAGAATCATATCTAAGATGTAATCAATGAATATCTAATGAAGATATAATCAAAAGTAATCAAAGATATATCACCATTTTGTAATAATGACAAGGGCCCTAATGGCGCTATTATTTTTACATACAGTTTCTGCAAGCCTGCACTACCAATATTTAACAAGGAATGGATCTCGAAGGTCTGTGAAACAATGGTGGCGGATGGAGGAGAAAGGTCTGTCCATGTATTAGCATAAGGGGATGGCCAGAAAGATCATGCAAGGTAACACTGTATAAATATGTGTGTCCGATGTTGGCTGGACAGTTGTTCCTGCAGGGTCAATCTCGGCTTTTATGATTGCTCATTAAAAGTCTATTTGAATCCACAATCTCCTTAGTTATTGCATCTTTTCGAGTCATTGCATCTTTTTTGTCAAGAAGAAAATTATTTCGATGACAGAACATAACCAAAGCACAGCTCTTTACGATACTTGGAAACCCTTTGAAGGTTGAGTTTAAATTTGAGGAGTAGGCAATGAGCTCTCTATGGGATGACATGGTAACCCATTTTGGAGATTACAAGTGACTTCCTGTGGACACAGGAGGCTACGGATCCTATCAGTTAGACTAGGCCAACCGCCGATTGACATCCGAAGCAGTTCTTTATTGACACTCGGAAACCCTTTAAAGTTTGAGGTGACATTTGAGGAGTAAGCAAAGTAGTGTCTAAGGGAGAAAACAAAGTGTACAATTGTTGAATGAAAAACTTCACATAGGTAGCATAACTGTGGATTATTCAACGCCCCATTCCCCTGATGGAGCTGTTAAAGAAAAATGATCGGTCTTGAGTCCAAAGTTTTATAAAGGTTTTTTATTTTTACATGCGCATGGGATAATCGATATATGGCCACCTAGTATGACCGCAGTCCTAGTAATCAAAGTATTTAGGTACAACAGGCGTCTTTGTAGCATCTTCACTGACCACGCCCCCAACTCAAAGTTGTCACACATTGAACAAAGAACAGATGCCAGGTCATTCTCTAGTCAAGCTGATCTCTTCAACAGATAAACAGAGAACCCAGAGGTCTGTTAATTACTCATTGACCTAGGTCACAGCATACTAAATGAAACCACCATATAAATTAATATAAACTCATAACTGCCAATGTAATATAAAATAAAACATTGAATCATTATATTGCTTCACAATTTCAAATTTCTATCACAGAGCACTTCAAAAACTCTGCCTCTGAGCGACCTACAATGTCAAAAACACATATACTAGTACATAGGATGTGTTTCGGGCCTGGTCTACATCCAGGTCCAGTGTAATACAATGGCGGTGGCAGTGTAATACACAACAAGAGCACATCGTCCACATGCAGTGTTTATGAATGGGGAGAAAATACTTCCCAATTGTACAAGGGACGAAAGGCTTAATATTGTCCCATTTTGGGTGTATAGAAAGGCTGTTTGCTTAGAAAAGTCAACTCCCAACTCCCTGCAGGAGGTCCACTTTTGTACAATTCGGCAGTATTTCCTACGTAGTCATATACTTCGCCAAACAGCATGAGTCACCTTACAACAATCGGGTACATACCCAATGTATATGAATGGTTAGGAATATACTGCCAAACTGAACAGGATAAAAATGGCTTAACATGCATTATATTTTATGGACCAGTGTGGATCAATGTTCTAAAAATGTAATACTTGCGACTTTTTGTGATATCGAAATGTAATTAATGTGCTGAAAGCTAAGAATCTTGGGAATCTAACTACATTGGCCATTTTAAAATAGCTATTACGGCGGCTAAATACTATGCAATTGTTTGAGGCTAGTCATCAACAGCAAAACACTCTTTGTTAGCCAGCTGGGTGAATACTTTTGTGTTGGACAGTAAATAATTTACTCACAGTCAGCAATCTTCTAAAGATTTTTCATCATGATGGTCCCCAGGATAACTCCAACCATTGTTTTCTTTTATGAAATCAATTTCTATGATCCAACACAGTCCATGTTTTATTCTGCATTGTAGAATGAAATCCAATTCAGCCAACTTGCAACAACACTCAGTGACATTTCAATGCCAAAACAATGATCCACCTCATCAAGTTTGGTATCACTGTAAAGTTAAGGCAGTCAAGAAGACAACCAATCTTGTTCCATTATTCTAGCTTGTATATTGGCTAGATAACAAGTCAGTCACCTCAGGAATGGTTGCCCACACTACGCACACCTGTACTCTTTTGATGGACTGTATGCTGGTCCAATGATATCCAATCATTTTGAAACATATCTGAAATGATTAGTATTTACATGTGCAGTTGCAAACCCTAGTCTGTCTTTTTTATGGAAGTTTTGGAGCAGTGGCTTCTCCCTTGCTGAACAGCCTTTCATATTATTTTGATATAGGACTAGTTTTACTGTGGATATAGATACTTATGTACCCGTTTCCTCTAGCATTCCTCCTTTGCTGTTCTGGGATTAATTTGCACTTTTCACACCAACGTACGTTCATCTCTAGGAGACAGAATGTGTCTACTTCCTGACCGGTATGTTTATACTTGCGTACTGTTGTTTGTACAGATGACCATGGTAACTTCAGGCATTTTTTTTCAAGCAATTTTTTTGGGGAGGTCTTGTTTTATTAGGTTTTTTAGCAGTTCACTGGTGAAACCCTATTGTGTTTGTTCAGATTCATTTGTGTTTGTTCCAGTTCTTTATTGGTTTCAAGATAGCGCCGTTGAGGATGGCTGCCGTTTTATTGTGCTCCCAACAAACGTTGCAGATTTATTGTTTCAATGTTGTTAATAATGTGTAATTTTGCTTCATTTGAAACCCCGTTATTAATCTATAACAGACAATGCCTATCGGATATCAGAACTGCACTGGAATCGTCTTTTTCATACAGAAAATTAAGTCCAATGAACAACACGGAATAACCTTTGTTGTGCTTACCTGAGCAAGCACCTGGACAACGATGCCGACAGAGAAAGCGTAGGAATCGGGGTGGAGTTTTGGCCCGACTGAGGCTGCAGGAAGACCGTGCTCCTCTCCCTAGTATTCTCTTAGCAAATGTCCAGTCACTAGACTGCAAGCTGGACGAACTTAATAGCAAGCTAGCTTTGCAGCGGGACATTAAAAACTAATATTTTCGTTTCAGTGAAACATGCGGCAATTTTTCCGAAAGGGCTATCCATTCATCAGCAGGATCAAACAGCAGAGTCCAGTAAAAGCAGAGGGGATTGAGTCTGGTTCATGGTAAACAATCTTTGGTGCCAGGACAAGGACTGCATTTCTTCTGGATGTTCTCCTGATCTGGAGCATCTTACAATTTAATGTCGCCTTTAATATTTTCCCCCGGGATTTTACATTGGTCATTTTAACAGCTGTGTACATCCCCCCAAGCCAATGCTAGGGCTGTGGTTATTGAGTTATTGATAGGCTTGAATGTCTACACCGGGAGGCTACCTTTATTGTGTCCTATTCAGAATCTGTGGGTCAACAGTGGTATTCGTGCCGTGCTTAAGGCACGGACTGAAGCTATCAACTCTGGCAGCAAGGACATTTATAACTTTAGGAAGGCAATAAAAACAGCAATAAGCCAATACAGAGTCAAAGTACAATCTCACTACCAATACCAGGAACATGTGGAGTGGTCTGAGAACCATCACTGACTATAAAGGCCATTCAGGCAGTGTGGAGGAAGTGCTGGTTTCTCTCCCAGAAGAACTAAACAAAGCTGCTTGTTTTGAGAACATGGCATGGATACTCAAATGTACTGGGATTTCAACCTTTTTACAAATGACTGGGTCAGACGTTTGCAAAGTCCTAAAAACACCCGCAAGTGTCCTGGACCACACAACTTTTAGACTGTGTTCTAAAGGTCTGTGCAGGACAACTGGCTTATGTCTTTACTGATATATTTAACCTATTGCTACATCAGTCAGTGGTCCCCACCTGCTTCAAAAAGTCACTTACAGGAAAACAACCTCCAGCTCAATATCAGCAAAATGAAGGAGATGATTGTTGATCACAGGAAGCAGCGGCAGGGAGACCACACCCCTATTCATATCAATGGGTCTGCCGTAGAGTTCACAACATCCGGTTCCTTGGTGTCACTATCAGCAATTACTTGACATGGTCTCATCACTCGAACATCGTGGTGAAGGAGGTCGGGAACTTCTACAGGTGCACTATCAAGAGTATCCTGTCCGGCTGTGTCACCGCCTATTATGGCAGCTGCACTGTCCTCGACTGCAAAGCATTTCAAAGAGTGATTAAAACAACAGAGCGCATCACAAGGTCTCACCTGCCTTCCCTGCAGGATCCCTACACAGAGAGGTGCAGGAGGAGGAGCAAACAAATCATTAAAGATCCCAGCCAGCCTTGCCATTGATTGCTTACCAACCTGCTGTCAAGCAGAACGTACAGGAGCATTCCGTTCAAAACTTACAGGCTATGGGACAGTTTCTTTCCTCAGGCTGTAAGACTGCTCAATTCAGGAACCCCTGTTCCCTCCCATCCATAGTCCCATGGACACCTGTAACTTGATATCATGCTCATCTGCCAATTATATCATGCACACCTGTCACTTTTACATTGTACTACGGTTGTACAGTGTACTATGGAAATTCTTGAACTAATGTACATTTGAGAAATGTTCACTTATCTACTACCTGGTATGTAA
The DNA here is from genome assembly GCA_016801105.1 of Esox niger. Classification (NCBI taxonomy): domain Eukaryota; kingdom Metazoa; phylum Chordata; class Actinopteri; order Esociformes; family Esocidae; genus Esox; species Esox niger. The sequence goes on from JACXGJ010009262.1 coordinate 9,317, forward strand.
CTCATGTCTTTATTTGTGACACCTATGACTGTATAAAGCACCAGTGTAAAGGCTGAAAAGCTTATTAATGCATGCTGAGCTTGTTAATGGAGGTACCAGGGTGAAGGATGGTGGCTTGACGGAACCCATGGAGATTGCTCTGGATCAAGCATTTTTGCCAGGTTTCCTGTGTTTAATTAAGTGCGGCAGAATATATTTGCCATTCTCTCGCTTTTACGATGGAATGGCAAAAATTATGTCTGAAGTGTATCGAATGGCAGTTTTAGTCTGAGACGGTTTGAGAGTGAAATTTGAAGAATACAAGAAGGGGGGAAAAAAGAAAATCCAGAAGGTGAGACGCAAAGCAGATTGGAAAGCCAATGGTATGTGGAAAGTAGAGACTAATAAGAGATTTCATCAATGTAGTGGAGAGTTTACTGATGCTTGTGTTCCAGCTCTCCCGTCTCAGGTTGTTTCTGACTGTCCCTCTGACCCGCTCCGATCCTTCACTCATTTTTTCCGCCTTGAGCGTCTGCGGCCTCCACAGTTGCCCTGCCAGCTGTGTCGGTGGCTTCGGACCTGATTCCCACCTTCACAGCCAGCATCTGTGGCTCTTCCATGATTGTTATGGGACCTCGGAGTAATGCATCGTCCCATCCGGCTCGGTGACACTGCCCTGTTAGCGAACGCTTCCTCGTGGTCGCCGTAGTCGACACTTTCTAACCATGATCTCCGTCGACCTGTTTTCTGTGGCGCAGACTCTGTTGTGATGGCTGAGCCATTTTGCCCCACTTCGGACATACTGAGGGTATGCGTGGCAGAATAAAACGAAAAATCAGAACGGGGACCGGAGGGGTTGCAACAGCAAACCACTGCCTCTGCTGTGGTTTGCCTGGACATTGGGTTTTAAGCAGGATTTTAAGGAGTGAGACTGCAGCAGATGAACTGTAGGATAGAGTAAGGCTTTCTCCTGTATATGATGGTTTTGGATGTTGAATAGTTATCTTGTTGTGGTCGACCCAGTATATGTATTTCCCTTTTGGTATTCCCTGTGCATGAGGATTCCGATTGGCAGCATTTTGTATTCTCTGGTGGTATATTTGATCTCATTCACCGAGATTGTTGTTAAGCATTTCAGAGTTGTGTGCAACAAGCGTGTACTGCTCTTTGATTACAGCCTAATGGGTACTAAATCACATTCTAAGATGGATAGCGGTTTTGACCAGCGACTTCAACACCCATTCAGCTGTGTCATTAGTGGCCCCAGTAACACTGGTAAAACATATTTTGTGAAGATGTTGTTGTATAATGCTGACATTGTTTTCTCGAAAGGAATTCAGAATACTGTCTGGGATTATTCATGTTGGCAACCGCGGTATGATGAAATATTGAAAGTGAGGGAGATTACTTTTATAGAAGGTCTACGAAAATCACTGTGTGATGACAATCTGCTACCTATTCAGAAAAACAACCTTTTAATTATGGATGATTTAATGAAAAGTGCATCAGGGAGTTTAGATATGGAGGGAGTTTTTACACAATATTCACAACACCGTAACCTGAGTGCAATTTACCTTGTACAAAACATGTTTGTTAAATGCAAATCTAGGAGGACCATGATAACGCGATAAACCATTACCGGCCTGTGTTGTGTAGATTTCAACATACCTTTGAGGATCTTCATGGAGTTTCTGAGGCTGCATCTTATTGTCTAAAAATTGTTTGATGAGTCTGAAGTGTAATTTTGCAATCAGCTTACCCACTACGAATGAAACCAGCTTGTTCTTATCAGAATTTACTTCAATACAGATCTCATCAAACTGACTCTTACTAAGAGGTACGTAGTGTGGCTTGTCGTACTTCACTGTGACACTTTTTCCCTGCAATATGTACAGTTCTCAACAGCGGGACATGGCTGTCCCCGACTCTTTGATAATCAAAGAGTTAAAACATCTCTTTTCATCATCTGTTTTTACATCTTCTGTGTAGATGTATAGGGTGTTAAAACCTGCCAGAATATATGTGGGAAATGACCCGTACCATGGGGCGTACCACCGATCGCCTGGAACAATAACATTTGGCTTGCCATTTTTGAGGATCTGTCAGGTTTTCTCCAATGATGCCCTTTTCAATCCCTCTCCATCCACATAAGCACCAGGGTTTGCCAGGTCATAGTAAACACTTTTCATAACCTGTTCAGACATCGTAGAGCATTCAGGCAATAATGATCAGTAATACACATTTAACTTTGTTTTGAGCTTTTAAATTAAACATCATCCAAGAAATTCAGAAAAGTTGCACAAACATCCAGATTTCTGCTGATTTGAAAATCTGTAAACATTTTAGGAATACTTCTACATCCACAACATCACTACTCAAAAATGTTGCCACACAGACTGTTAGGGAGGGAGACGTGAGTGGGCCCAAGCGCACGACACCAGACACGATCGGGTATCCTCAAAAGGTATTTTAATGGCAACAGGAGTTGAAGGACTGAGGTAGGGCCAGAGGGGGGAGGGCTGGGCAGACAGGCAGGGCGAGGCGGACTGGGCAGCGGGTAGGCAGAGCAGGTGGGCTGGCAGGCAGGCAGGAACTTGTGTTGGAGGACCGGGTAAGGTGGATCTTGGACCAGAGGGAGAAAACAAGGTTAGCAGGGACAATTGAAATATGATTACTCACATCAGGTATGTTGTGACTGTGAACGTTACTACCAAGTAGTGCATAACAACGACCTAGCGCCGGGTGGACAGAAACCAGGGTACGTGAAGGCAGGCTGATGAGGGAATGAATTACAGGTGTGGAGACTTGAGGGGTAGTGGAGAAAAATAGGGCTGGATTACAGGAGTCCAGATCCGATGCCTAAACATACATGGACAGACTGGTGAGAGGAAGAGCCTGGCCCAGACTCAGAGGAGGCCAATGTGTAGGGCGTGACACAGACATCTGTTACATACGTAAACAAACATAACAGGGGCCCAATTTTAAAGTCTCTGTTATCAACATTTGAAAATATCAGAAGTTTATACATGAAGATGCTTAGATCATTTGATTCAACACCGTTTGACAGAAATTGCGGCCAATCATTAGTTTTGTTGCTGACCGTTTCCATATGTTGTTCAGATTACTAAAAAGTTTTCTACCGACATGGTCTCTGTTATTAAAAGGTCTACAAACATCAATACTGCTCTTGATAGCTTTGTGCATCAACTGTTTAATCGCTAAACCCAGATAGGATTTGTTTAGATACATGTAAACATGAGAACTGAAGTTACCCATCCTTTGACAACAGACTCTTTGCTTTCGTCACACCAAGACGCTACTGCGTCGCATACAGCTTCCTCATAAAATCTTTCTATGTATGCATCACTGTTCTCAGTCTCAGCCACATCAGTGATGTTTGGCTCCAACTTGAGCTCATGTAGAAAGTTCTCAGCGGCCACGTAACCATCGGTCAGCAGTGCATCAAGCCCCGATGCTTTCAAAACATTGACCAACACATATTTCAATCGCGGTGTAAAAACTGTCTGCGATGTCATCATAATGGGTCTCCAAAAAATAATCAGGCGGATCAAGACAATTTCTTCTCTGGCTTGGGTGGTCCACTTCACATGCTTTGTGTTGAGTAGCCGCAACAACGTTTTCCAGAATCACACCCAATGTTGCTTTGATGATCTTTAAAAGGTTTGATGCAAACCGTTTGTCCATTTTGTGGGAACTCTTGTCAGCATTTGAAAGGTGTGACAGATTAAGAGGTCCTAGCTGATCACAAAACCGGTCCAGCCAATCCTAGCTTCTTGTTGTGTATACCTGTGGAATCAAACTGTCGGGGTCCGGGGGAAAAGTAGAAGTCTACAGTGTTGTCAGCCATGGTGTCACACAGCCAGGCCTTACATTTTCGGTGGGTTGTATTCTTGAGAATTTTTTTCGTAAATTCTTAGGACTGCTTGATAGTCACAGGCGGTTTGTCGGTTTTTATGATGTGTTGAGGACAGTGTTAGCATAAGGTTGGGCTTCTGGGTCTTACGTCAGTCCAACAGTCCACAGTCGCAGTCACACACTAAGCTGCTGACATTTTCCAGAAATAGTTCCAATCTTACAGAGTCATACTGTTCCAATTCTTCGGCAACTTTAAACAGTACATCTACAGTATTATGGGTGCCCTGTTTTGCCCCCAAATAAAATAATTTTCAAAAGACTTTCCATAAAGCGGCATCAAACACCATTTGATCAGTCACACCAGCCTTAAACTCTTGTACTTCAGGTCATTCATAAAATGCAACCTCCAGTATCTCTGGGTTGAAAATGTATCCACCAATCCGACAGTCGTCCTACTTCCATTCCTTTGCCGACATATCCTGGTGTAGTTTGACGGATTCGGGGTAAACACTGCATTGGTTTCTTCGGGGTGGTATGATGATTGCGCATCTGCTGTCCATTTGTAATTTCTTGCCGACTTGCTTAGCTGCGGACAAGCTGTTAGCTTTCAATGTTGTTTCACCCAAAACACTGATTGCTGCACAATCTGCCATGGTTTGTAATGTTTAGGTACGTTTACTCAGGCAATACTAAACGACCATCACAGGGGTCTGCGTGGCTAAAATACACAGACATCGCCAATTATCTCATAAAACATGAAAGGTTAACACCCACCGGTTGTAGGACATCGGCTGTTACACTTATCGGAACATAAAAGGGCGAGTGTTAAAGCATTGCTGAATCCTGGCGTCCTTTTGTTGAACATCAAACATCATGCCGTTGATAGAACACTTATTCATATCCTGGGAATTTAACATTCGGGAACCCATTTGTTAAACATCAAAGATAAACAACCCGGACAAGTGTTATAAGAGGTGAGTTATCAGTCATTGTAAACATCAAATATAGACACATCAATGCTATCATAAATTACAAAGTCACCGGACATGCATATATCATTCCAGAAGTCCCACTCATTCTTTACATTACAAAAACCTGGCTTTTTATAAGTGGTGTGAAGACTTTTTGTGTTCACTGTAAGTGTCATATTAATAACATATTTTAATCTTTTTTTTTGAAAATGTACGCTTTTTTAAAATGTTTAGATTTTTTGGGTAGAAAGATTGCTCTAATGAATAACATTATAGAAACTTTATATAATTTATCCTTGACACAATACAATTTACATGTTTATCGTGATTTTGGTGATTGTCCATATTGCCCAAATATAGACTGCAATTTTTCTGAAATTGATGCTTTACAGTTATTTACATTCATCAGAATGCTTTACAGGAATCACTCAAGAACAAATCCAAGAAAGAAAGAGCACCTCTTGTGAATATAGAAGTAACACTAATGAAGCAGAAGAAAGTACTCCTCTATTAAATCTGTTAGGAAAAGGGAAACAGCCAATCAGCACCCAGAGACTATTGTCAAGAAACTAATATCCGTAAGAGTTCACTTTCCAGTAAATTAGCATATTTTGTATTGAACCAGTGTTTTCTGATTACATTTGGGAATTCTTCTAAAAACCCTAACATTACTTAAGATCCCAGTGGAAGTGGATGAAGGAGAAAACGAGAGGAGCATCCATCATCACATCAAAAATATGAAACTTGAGTTTCAAAGACCAAGGCCAAACCTTGAACTCATCCACCAGGGACTCCAAAAACATACTACACAGAAGGGTGAATTGAACAGAGAATCACTGCTGAATTTATATACCAGTTGCACTGCCTCTGCCTTCCTTTACTGGTGGGTCTTTGAGTGTTATTGTATGTTTGATTGCTGGAAACATATTTACCACATGTACCATATACACCTATGCAAACATTCTGAGGGATTTATACAAGACATGCATATCCAACTATGCAGCAAAACACCCAGCAATACCTAGAGGAATTTCTTTACTGTAATTCATAAAATCTAAATGTTCCCCTATTCTTTATAGAATATAAGAATTCATACCACCTAGTCTGAGGGGAGAGTCCTGACAAGTTCAACAAGCCCAGGATTTCTTGTTGTTAGCTGGCTTCACTAAACCTAACAACTGCAGATCTCTGTCGCCCACCATCACGACTTCAGGGTAATGCTTTTTTCTGGAATGTGCCCCTAAGAGCCACCTTGTGTGGACATTGTGTCTGAAAACACTTGAAAACTGCCTGACAGAGGATGAGAAAAGAGGTTTGTTACTTAATGAGGGAACACAGGCTATCAAAAAAATGAGTAAACTAGAAGGACTGGTCAGGCAGGCAAAATCACATACTTGTGGCAGGGACAGACATAAACAAAGCATACAACACAATGACTTATCAAAGACTAACTAAAGACGGCAAACTATATAGGGAGCTAATGAGGACTAAACAACAAACAGGTGAAAACAATTATAACAAAAGGGACAGGGCATGTTCAGAAACAAATGACAAAAACCAAACAACATATGCTACATACAAAAACAGAAGCACAAAACAACAAGGATCCAAACAGAACCTAACAAGAACACACTGGAATGATGAGGAACTCTGCCTAGAAGACCAGCATCCTGGAGTTGCCTCTTCACGGTTGATGTTGAGACTGGGGTTTTCAGGTTACAATTTAATGAAGCTGCCAGTTTGGGACCTGTGAGGCATCTGTTTCTCACAACATGTAAACTGTCTGTCATGTGTTCAGTGAAAGACAACTATTTCTGGCCATGTCATTTGGTTTGAACTAAATATTATCTGTGAAACTCACACAGTCATCTAAGGCTAAACCAACACCCACATGTAGTTCACGACAACTTGGTTCATCATGTGTGTTGTGATTTCAACATACTCATCAAACAAACTGACATAAACAAAGAATTATTATTCATAAAAACCTATAAAAGCTTTTTTTAATTGAAATTTGATCTGTCTTGTGTGTTTGAACTTGTGGGCCCCCTGCCCTCATAGTTGGTGATAGTTTTTAAAAATAGCACTACTGTTTCATCATTCTAGAGCTTTGCATTTCTCTGCATACCTTTCAAGTCATTGTTCAAACGTCTGTTCATTATATTTATTCTCACTTAAGGTCACATGTACTGTAGTTAGGTGATCAGAAATTCAATAAGCAACTCTTTGTTGATCACCAGGACCCTGCACAAAGTCTGAAGCTCAAACTACTAAAGTACCAAGTTCTTTATAATGGGCATATAGAATGTGGCAAAATCATCAACTGCATCAACATCTATATTTTGAAAATGTTCAGAATGTTTTTTTGTACCGACTGACATTCTCAAATCGATTGTGCTGTCACGCTTACATCCCTGTGAATATGACCACATTGTGTTAAAGATCTGTATCTTTCAAAATTAGCAGGGCTGTCATGGTAAGATTTCATTAGAGTTTGTAGGTGTCAACTAGATCATACAAAAATCAGGTCTGCTAACACATTGTATTCTGTATTCTTTATATCATGTGCATACTTTGGTCATGTAGAGGTGTATCTTGGTCAACAACTTTTTTTGCCATTGATGAGCAACACTTCATTAACACTTCATTTTGGAACACCAATTATTTTGTCTATGACTGAATTATATGCCTTAGGATTGCCAACTTGCACTACATGTTAGGAGATACCAGCGACAAACGCCAATTTCAAATGGAAAGCCTAGAATAAAAAATTGAGATTGATAGCTCTGTTGGAACATCTATGCTGGCAGAAACATGCACAGACCTTCCAAGGGTTTTCAGATGCTGAAACTTAAAAAGTGGGCAGGTTTGTTGGCTCACACGGACGGACGATTTGAGTGAGTGACACACGTCACGAAAACAGATGGGCACGTCAACTGGAAAGGCCACTAGAAGGCAAAGGGGCATGTGCTCTGCACAGGTTGAGCCTTACCTGTTCATGTGCCTGCATGCTGGTGCCAGGCCTTGCTTGGCTGCCCTCATGTTACTGGAGAAAGGTTTGCAAGCAGTCTCAGTGGAAGACAAACTCTTATTGTCAAATAATCAAGTGGTATGTGTAGTCTGATGATGGCCTTCCATTTGTTACTGATGGCTCGATGATGAATGCAAAAGTGTTTCAGGTATTTGATTATTTGTGTTTTCTGATTGACTTGCATTATGCTTTCTAGTCAATCTATTAAGACATTTAACTGGCACTATGGAAGCAGTTTTCTGTAGCCACCACACACAGCTTCTGTTATTCTGCAACAATGTCATCGGTAGCTAGCAAATGCTAAGTGGTTGCTCTGGATTGCTAATGATTGTTACTTCAAACTTAAAAAAATTATAACATTGTGAACAAAGCTGACCGGTAAATACTGGAAGTATCAGTTCAGTTTACATTTATTTTTTACATCAGAAGTTGTCATAAATTGCGTTTACAAAACACCCGGCCTTAACTCAGAAGAGCAAACAACAGTAGTGTTTAATTTCAGTGGCTAGGAAAATCTCCCTAAGAAGGCCAATATTTAGGAAGTTACCTAGAGAGGAACCAGGCTCTGAGGGGTGACCAGTCCTCTTTTAGGTGTGCAGAAGAGGACTGGTTAAGCGTCCAAATTGTAATACTTAATAAATGCATGTGGGCTGAGTATTTAAACCTAGTCCAGATCAGAAGCATGACCAGATGGACAAGGACAGGGACAACCGTGGGGGAGGGGTTGGTCAGCAGAGTGGCAGCTGAAATCGTCAGGCATCATCTTGATCTGGAACAAAATCCAGGAAGACTCTGGACAGGGACAGCATCAAGTCAAGCCTGGTACTCTGCAGTTGTGGGTCAAGACCTCATGTCCTCCTAAGTTTAAAACTGCAATGAAAATATTATTTTAAGGAATACATATTGTGATAGAAATTTGAAATTGTGAAGCAATATAATGATTCAATGTTTTATTTTATATTACATTGGCAGTTATGAGTTTATATTTATTTCTATGGTGGTTTCATTTAGTGTGCTGTGACCTAGGTCAATGAGTAATTAACAGACCTCTGGGTTCTCTGTTTATCTGTTGAAGAGATCAGCTTGACTAGAGAATGACCTGGCATTTGTTCTTTGTTCAATGTGTGACAACTTTGAGTTGGGGGCGTGGTCAGTGAAGATGCTACAAAGACGCCTGTCGTACCTAGATACTTTGATTACTCGGACTGCGGTCATAATAGGTGGCCGTATATCGATTATCCCATGCGCATGTAAAAATAAAAAACCTTTATAGAACTTTGGACTCAAGACCGATTATTTTTCTTTAACAATATTGAAAGGTTCTTTAAAGAAAACAACACCAATAGTATTGGAACAACACCATAGTTGGAAGTTTTTTGTGGTAGGACTACCCTTACATTGCAGCTTTTGTTGCTTGGAACAGAGTGTCAATCCATGAATTGGGACAATGCTAATAATGTTTATTCCAGGCTGGGACAGTGTTGAATAATGGCTTGCAGTGAAACATTACAGATTTTGCTTTCATATATGAATTCAGAAATTTTCATATATGGTCACTTCCTATACCATTCTTGTGGGCATGTACACGTTATTGTTGCCATTGATATAAATAGAAATTCTGAGAGAATGGAGTAGTTACATTGTCTGTTCATTAATGGAGTACTGTCACCTAGCATTGTGGCGCTATCTGTAGAACCATTAGGTGTATTGCCAAACAGTCTAAAATAGTGTAACATTTTAAACAATACATTCTCAAACAATGTAATTACTGTTGCTATTCCTTGATTAGCATGCTTATGTCATACCATTGTCACATTCAGGTAAGGATTTATGCATACCATTGATCAGTATTGATTAAGTTTTACAATGTCATGAAAAGACAGTTACAGCTACGTAATGAGAAATGAAAGGGATGCTGTAATCTAATGCAGACCACACAAAGTTTAAATATCCTGCAGCAAATGTTGGTAGCCACTGATGGTAAGTTAGTAGTTGCTAGGTAACAGGTATCTTTGGTCCCAGGCTATTGCACATAGTGTAAATAAGCCTGGTACAGCTTCCATTCAATTTTGGCCTAGTTGTAGTTTGACTACTGTATGTATGATCAGAAAATCAAGATGTAATATCCTTAGTCTACTGGCTGCTTTAGGGTAAAGATAACATAATCGCAAACGTAACTAAGCATATAAGGTATAGTGTGCTTGTGAGAACTAGGAAACGCAATGCCGTAATCCCCCGTTTATAAACCGTGGCATATACACAGACTTTGAAAATACATGGGTACGGCTAATACATGGGTACGGCTAATACACATCTTAACTTTTTAAAAACTTTTTCCACCTGCAAACCTTTTCACAGATGATTAGATGACTATGTAGAGGTCTCAGTAACTCATGTAGCAAATATGATACAATTGGCGTTACAGGGTTTTCAATTACATTTTATTCTTCCACCAATTATATTTGGTAGTGCCCTATGGCAGATATTATTGTATGATGTATAATGTAAGTCACTGGGCAGTTTATATATGGGTGCGGTTAAAACTCGGGTTTGTATACACACAAAGCTATTAAATTAATGGTGAGGTTTGTACACCATGTGTGTTATAAACTGGGAATTACGGTATTAACATAATTTACAATTAGACCAGTGTGAATTTCAATGTGCATTTATTCAATTACATGTTTGCAAAACACAGAGCTCTGCAAATGGCTTCTACATTGCTCAATGCCAAATAATGTCTCGGGCAATCCCAAACACTATGCTATATTCTCTTTCGACTATCTTAATATCATGGCCGCCATCCCTGCAGGCAATCCTGGCAGGTAGTTCGCACACGTAACAAAGCTGCATCAAATTCTTCTTCCAAAATGTCCATATTTGAGAAAAGTAGTTAGCTAGCTAAATACCGCAGCATATGGGGACACAGAATACATGCGGACACAAGGGGTAGGGTGTAGTGGTTGATTGTTTGTTCAAGTTTGCTGATAGATCAAACGGTTATTGCTCCCACACTAACATTGAAGCCTAGATATAATTTCCTTAAAAAGCTTAGGTTCATGGCTGGTTCAAACGCCTGCACTCTGTCCATATGGAGGTACTAATGTGTTTCATACAGTAGCCTAACAAGTACATTTATGTGGTGGGGAGATGCCTTGATCAAGAGCACAATGGCAAATTGTGATCAGAGATCAACCTCTTCTCTATACATTTTTCATAGGCTACAAATACACACCACCAATAAGTGTGGATATCTAATGTCAATAAGGTGGGGAGGGCAGGTGTGGAAAGGGCTGTGACAATCCAGTTTAATGGATTGATCCTGCACCCATTTCATCTCACATTAGGCACTGCCTCACAGATAAAGAAGCATTAATCAAAGGAATGGTTGTCAACCTGGCTTTCATAGACAACACTGTTTGTTTTGCCACACAGGAGACATTCCTGTCTCTTTTCAGTTAGAGATAAACAGTCACTGATTCAGCTATGGTCATACATCTAGCTGATGTACACTCTATTGCCAATTTGGAGATAATTTTTTTTTTTTCATCTGTTGCATTTGTTAGAAATCAGCCGTTTCGAATAGTGGTTGAAATAATGAATTGCGTCAAGGGAGAGAGTAATTCATTTGTTTATTGCAGCATTCGATTGTCTTGTTCATGAGGTCTTCCTTACACAACCTCAATCCCATCTCACTCAATCTCTTCCAACTGTAATGTTGGTTACAAGCAGGTTGCCAAGACAGTAACCACCATGCCAAATGGTCTATGTAAACATTCCTCTGGTTTTTAGAGCGCAACCTACAGATAATCTAAACAGAAACGTTTCTGTTATTCTCATTATCTAGGCACATTCACTTCCAATGAAATGTACATTCATATTGTAATTGTTAATGCTCAGATTCCACAGTTGTAAGGCTAATTCAAACATTCCATATGTAGCTACATCACTGAGAGAAAGTATTGTGACATTATTGTACAATAACTCATACACTACTTTTTACACAACCATGCAAAATATATGTACACAAGCAATTGAATGCCTTAGTGCCCCACAATGTATCTGTAGCACAAAATTACTTTCCTCTTGTGATTGGCAAGCAGATACTGACAAATGCAACAAATTCACCTGAGTGTCCCTGTTGATTATTGTGGAAAGGGCAGTAGACAGTTTAGTGATTGGTTCGTGTAAAACAATGTGAATGACACTCCTCTGTAACTGTGGAAGACTGGGATGCAGGGCAGATTGTTATATGGTGAAATCCACTTTGGATATCCTCGTGTCACATTGTGCATGGGTCATTGTCCTAACACTGTATCAACCTACAGTGCACATTCCTGCAAGAGCTCTGGGATAAAGGCAGCTGCTGCTTGGGTAATGTTTAAGGTCAGAAGATGTCAACTTCACGGTGACTGATATAGCTGATATATGATGGGAGAGGTCAATAAGCTGTGTTTTCCTCCATGGTCCTAGTCACAGGACAAAGAACAATTATTACCACCTTACATTTTTTTATTTGAATCTCCATTAGCTCCTATCCAAGCAATCACTCGGAAGACATTGGTTCCTCAGAAAATAAAAAAGAAAACAAACTAATAGACCACAAAATGAGTACAAATTGCAAAGACACAACAAAATAAATCTACAAAAATGCATTTAGACTATGTCTGTGTGTGATGGTAAGGTGATGGACTGCTCCGCCATCTCCTGCTTTTTCCATCTTTACAATTGCCATGAACTCATCCCGGTCCTCTTCAATTGTCTTGTCTCCAATTATCTCTCACACCAGGTCCCAATTAGGTAATTAGTATGTGTTTAAATGTTTCTCCTCTGCTCGTTTGTCAGTCATTGTTCCATGTCACTGTGTGTTCTGGTGCGTGTGGTGAGTTCTGTTCTAGTTCACTATTTACTTTAAACCTGGCCGATAAATACTGGTGGCCCACCTTGGCTAAGGACGTGAGGGTGTACGTCTGTTCCTGCTCGGTGTGCGCCCAGAGTAAGGCACCCCGGCACCTATGGCACCTATGGGTAAGTTACACCCCTTACCCATTCCACAATGACCATGGACCCATCTGTCTGTTCACTTTCTAACAGATCTTCCCCCCTCACAGGGCCATACCACCATCTTGGTCGTTGTGGACCGCTTCTCAAAGTCTTGTCGCCTCTTGCCTCTGCCCGGCCTTCCCACGGCCCTACAGACCGCGGAGGCCCTATTCACCCATGTTTTCTGGCACTATGGGGTGCCCGAGGACATATTGTCTGACCGGGGCCCCCAGTTCATCTCCAGGGTTTGGAAGGCTTTTATGCAGCGTTTGGGGGTCTCGGTCAGCCTGACCTCGGGCTACCACCCCCAATCCAACGGGCAGGTGGAACGCCTCAATCAGGACGTGGGTTTCTGCTTCGGTCCTACTGCCAGGACCGGCCTGGGGAGTGGGCGGAGTTCCTACCGTGGGTATAGTATGCATTGAACTCCCATTGCCACACCTCCACGGGGATATCCCTGTTTCAATGTGTCCTGGGCTACCAGCCGGTCCTGGCACCATGGAACCCGGGCCAGACCGGTACCCCTGCGGTGGACGAGTGGTTTAGGCGGGCAGCGGGCACATGGGAGGCTGTGCAAATTCGGCTCAGGCTTGCTGTCCGCCGTCAGAAGGTCTACGATGATCGACACCGCGGGAAAGCCCCGGTGTATCGTCCGGGCGACCGTGTCTGGCTCTCAACGAAGGACCTGCCCCTCCGCCTGCCCTGCCGGAAGCTGGGCCCGCGGTTTGTGGGGCCTCCAGTACCTCGTGGAGTGGGAGGGGTACGGTCCGGAGGAGCGGAGCTGGGTCCCAGTGCGGGACGTTCTGGCCCCCGCCCTAATCTGCGACTTCCATCGCTGTCGACCGGATCGTCCAGCTCTGCGTCCTCCGGGTCGTCCCCGACGTCGGTGTCGTCGCGCGGCTCGGGGGGGTTGGTGGGTACTGTGACAACTACGCCATCTGCAGCTCATCCTCCCCCTGCAGGAGGCGGGCCTCAGCGCTCGATGTCACCGGCCTTCTAACACCACCGCCCATCATCAATCCATCGCACCTGTTGTCCTGTTTAGCGCACCTGATCCTCATGCAGTCATTACCACTCCAGTATATATGTTTCCTCTGTTCCCTCTGTCTTTGCGTGTTATTGTCTCACTACGTATGAGCGCAAGTCAGCTCTTTCTATTAAATTATATGAATCAACAGCCTTCGTCTTCGCCTTCTGCTTCATCTCCATCTGCCCTAAAAGCTGACAGCCTCATCCAAATGCAACAGACATTTCATTTGGATGGTGTGATGTTGGGCTTTGTCTTAATACAATATACATTTTATTTGGATGGTGTTAAGTTGTACATCGTTTAAATACATTAGGCATTTCATATGGATGGTGTAAATGTCGTATGTGGGTAACTAGAACTGCAATTTATACTATGCTTGTCCTGTATGCTGTATGTTTTGTGTGGTTGGTGGGCTGTACAAACTGACACTTACCTATGGTTTGGAATACTATGTGATGTCGATTGTGTAGTGACCGGTGCCTGGTGCAGACTCTAGTGCAGGTGGATTTGTATGGCTGCAAGGACTGTTAAAGAGAATGAAAAGGAACAGAACGGGGGAGGGCTAGGAATCCAATCCTTGAGGATATACTGCCTATCCGGTTAGAGAAGGAGGGGAATAGCAGGTGCTTCTGTGGGATGACAGGGTTTAGGTCAAAAGGATTATGGGAACTGTTTTTTGATGTTTGTTAATAATTTGTTTCCCCATGCTTGTTAAAAGTTGTGTTTTTCCAAGGGGTTAGAGAAGGTCTGAGGGTGTTAATATTTGGACCATAGTTTTTCCAGGGTCTTCCGTCCTCCTCTGGGTAGGAGAGGGTGTAGAGTTTCATGAGATGCAAGGGTGGGGGGTTGAGCATGTGTTAGTGTTGTTTCATTCTCTGAGAGTTACTAATAAATAAGAGTTAGACTTCTCCGGGTTTGCAGTTGAAATCATGTTTTACTCTGTATAAGAATCAAGATGGCGTCTGTGCTTAGTGATACACCAGTGACAACCGTGACTTAGGCCGCAGAACGGAGGAACGTAAAAAAAAATGTTCCAGAAATATGATGCACCAAACAAGCATTTTCTTAATGTGTATATAACTCAATTACCTCAGTTTAAACAGCTGATGGATCAGCATGACATGGCGGATGGAAAAACGGTCGGCTTTATGTTTGATTATCCTGCTTCTAAAGTGAAGTTGTATATATTAGCCGTGGGATCTGAATATACAAATGACACCTGTGGCATGGAGTACCAAATCACTGACTGGGAAGTATTACGCCATGTGGTGTTGTCATGGTGCTGGAAGGACACGGGCGCAGAGACGGTGTGGATGTAGAAATCCATGTTTTAATACAGAAAGAAAACAAACATACAAACTTAAAGCAGACACGATGACTGGGTGAAATATAGCCTACGGCTAACAACCAAAATAAACCACACCCATGTGAACAAACAGTAAACTTAAATAGGTTCCCCAATTGGAGGCA
>JACXGJ010009263.1:0-24731 GCA_016801105.1 Esox niger
TGTGTGTGTGTGTGTGTGTGTGTGTGTGTGTGTGTGTGTGTGTGTGTGTGTGTGCCCGTGTGTGTGTGAGTGAAACGTTATATGACCCAACACAGGAGGCGATGGGGGGAGGCAGCTGTCAGCTTCTCCTCCCTGAGCCCCCGGACCACATTCATTAAAGCATCTCAGGACAGAAGTGCTGATCTAGAATCAGTTTTGATTCTTTTTTAAATCATGATGAATATCACATGGACAGGTGGGGATCTGATCCAGGATGAGTTCTCCTTCTCTGATGATCTAAATGGACACTGGCCCTGGAGTCTACAGTATTAATCCTCCTATTTAACTTGGGCATTTTTTCAATGAGATGTGTCTTTCATGAGCTCCTAAAAACCAGCGGGTTGGACAATCAGAGTGTTAACTCTTTGTTTTAGCGTTCTGTTCTTTCTACAGGCCGGCTCATGTGGTTACCCCAGCAGTAATTCTCCAAATTCATTCTGGTTTCAATTGGTATAACCAATCAGTCCAACTGCACAACACGCTTCACTCTCAGGCACTCTGAGTGCCAGGAAGCTGTGTGTGTGTGTGTGTGTGTGTGTGTGTGTGTGTGTGTGTGTGTGTGTGAATGTGTTTGTGCATTTGGTGTGTGTTTGTGTATACGGTTGTGCCCTTTTGTGTTCCCCAGCCATTCGGTTGAGTGGCTTGGCTCTACATCCCTTTGAGTCCAATTAGTTTACAGGAAATACCAATCTTGACTCATTTCATTTACCTGGGTGCCTATGAGTTTTCTTTTGGCTTTTGAGCAACTGCCACTCCTGTAGCTTGATGATTAACATACAATTATTGCCAACAGGTCCTTCTGGGTCCTTCCCAGGGGTCCTTGTCAGACTACTGGCTACTTGTCCCTCAGACTGCTGGACCCCAGACTATTTGTTCCCCAAACTACTGGTTTCCCTGACTACTGATTCTCCAAACTATTGGTCCCCCAGACTACTGGTTCCTCAAACTACTGGTCCCCCAGACTACTGGCCCCCCAGACTACTGGTACCCCAGCCTACTGGTACCCTAGATTACTGGTCCTGTCAACTCCTGGTACCCCAGACTACTGGTCCCCCAGACAACTGGTACCCCAGAATGGTCCCCCAGACTACTGGTACCCCAGACTTGTCCCCCAGACTACTGGTACCCCATACTGGTCCCCCAGACTACCGGTACCCCAGACTGGTCCCCCAGACTACCGGTACCCCAGACTGGTCCCCCAGACTACCGCTACCCCAAACTGGTCCCCCAGACTACCGCTACCCCAGACTGGTCCCCCCTACTACCGCTACCCCAGACTGGTCCCCCAGACTACTGGTCCCCCAGACTTCTGGTCCTCCAGATTACTCATCCCTCAGACTTCTTACTGCTAATTTTAATACCATCCTCTGCATCTTCCTCCACCTCACCTTCTTCCTCCTTGTCCTCCACCCAACGCTGATATTCATTGCATAGTACCATGGTTGTATGACTGACTGTCCATGTTACTGGACGGCCGATCTGGTCCATGCAATGGACGGAACAAGCGCATAATTCCTCGCTGCTATTTTTACTCCCAGCAGAAGATGCAGTTATCTCAGCTATGTCAGGGAGTGGTAATGTACACATAGTCACCGTATTCCTGATTGATGCCGTTATGTCTAGTTAGCTACATCTGCCCTGATGACTGATGGCTCAGTGGATAATGGGCTGAGGCTGTGAATGTTCAGCAAATGGCGCAGGGAGAGGTGGGCAGGACGCTTGTAGATGGTCACCGTCCGGTTCCTATCAGCCCTGAATCTCACAGATGAATGTATTTCCTAGTCTTTGTTTTCACTGTCTAATTAGCCGCATATTAAGAAGAATGAAGAATGACAGGGCTTCTGTAATTATGGGTCTGGAAGAGAATCAGGTTCATTATTGAGTTTCGTAACAAATATTGGTATTATCTGGAGATAGGAAGTCACAATTAGGGTGTAATCGGCATCAAGGAGCCATTGACCACCTCCTTGTCTCACCTACTCTTCCTCCTCCTCACCTTACACTCTCTCTCAACCTCCTCTTGGGTCCTATTTTTACATATTTGGGCTCCTCCATCCCTACCCAGTCTCTCCTTCCAATTCTTACTTCCTTGTTTCAACAGTAGCCATCTCTGAGCCCCTCTCTCACTTCTGATCTCCCTCCCCTCTCTTCTCCCCTTCCTCCAGCTACACTTCTTCTGTCTCTTCCTGCCCCGTCTCCTCCCCCCTCCCCATTCCTCTCCCGCGCGTTCATTCTAGTTGAGGTAGGTACGCCGGTGTGCAGACTCTATTGTGTCTTTCTCCTGGGCGTAATCAATACGCGAGACATGGAGACAAACTGCCGGAACATTAGATACGCATGATTACTGCGCTGATGTCATTAGTAGTGAATCAGGCCCTAATTAAAATGTATAAATAAGATGGCGTGCGGCGGATGTGAGATATTGGACGATTACATGGAAAGAGTGTATATTTCAGCAGTAACCCCAACGGGGGTGTGGTTTATGCAAACGGCTAAGAGCTGTTGCTAGGCGCCATGCAGTGTTTAGCCAGTCTGTAATATCACAATCACCAGAGGTGCACCGTTGCTGTTATAAAACCGGTTACCCCTGCAATTACAATGGTATTTCAAATGTTATATGTGTGGTACACAAACTCTTATAAAGTGGCCTTCAGCCAATCAGCAATCAGGGTTCGAAACCCCTGATTTACAAAAGAAATAATGGGCAGTAAAGGTGCTAACTGCAATTAGCTAACGGTTGAACTACGAGTCCACAGCAAGTGCGAAACTGAGCACGTGGGGCAATTGTCAGATGGATACTTGATTAAAGCCAACTTTGAATCAGGTATGGATGGATACATAAACTGAAGTATTGAACCGTCTGGGAGGCATTTCACACATACATGGTCCTGACAGTCCTGACAACTTCCTGTTGTAGGGTACGCCAAGGAGAGTGACCTATTTCAAATAATTAAATATAATATTAACATTGCTGATTACATATACTGATGGATGAACACTTCTAACGTTGTGATTTGCATGAGGTCGTGGGGAGGTCAGCCATCTCCTAAGCCTCATTAAAACTACACAGTAGTGAGTGTTCAACTCCATCACGTGACGTCAAAACAACAGAATGTTGGACAGGAATGTCATTTTTTATAATGTGTAGCTGAAAGAAAAGAAGAAATGTCTTAAAAGCATCTTCCTGATAAGCCCCACTTTGACTATGGAGTTCCTCAAAGATCCACGTGAAGGTGGTTTCTGCGACATTTTGCCACTGGCTGTAAAAGTGAGCCAAAATTGGTTCCTGTCATGTATATACTGAAAAAGTTGGAAATGACCAACATGGATAATTGAGGTATGAAAGTGATTGTACTTATATAATATGTCCATATAAACAAAATGTTATGCATCCTGTCCAAAATGGAAGGCTCACATTTAAAACCAGTTGAATGCCAATGTGAAACGGTTATACTTCATGTCCATAGTGTACTGCCATTCACATTATCATCACAGTTAACGGTTTCATGTGTTACTTTGATTCATGTGTGTGTGTCTGCTTGAATTTGTCTGTGTGTGTGTGTGTGTGTGTGTGTATGTGTGGGAGGGTATCTAATCTTTAGTGCTCATTTGATTGTCTGCCTTTAACCTTTCTATTCACTATCAGTCTTTTTGTCCTTTGTCTTCTGTTATCCCCTGTTTTTTATATCTTTCTCTCCTCTCTTTCACTTTTCTTTACGCTCTCCCTCTCCCAGTCTTTTTCTCTCCCTTTTCATCTCTTTATTTCTCTCCCGTTCTTTCTCTCTCTCCTCTCTTTCTGTCTTTCTCTCGCTCTCCTTTTTTCTCCACTGTTTTCCTTTGTCATACTGCGTCTCCCACCCTCCCAGAGACAGACAGCCATGGTGACGCAGTAGCAGCAATATAAACACCCAGACAGGAAGCAAGGACAGTGTGTGTGTGTGTGTGTGTGTGTGTGTGTGTGCCCACGTGGATGTACGTGCGTGTGAGCGTGGGTGTTTGTGTGCGTGAGGGTGTGTGTGTGTGTGTGTGTGTGTGGTTGTTTGTGTGTGTGTGTGTGTGTGTGTGTGCCTACGTGGATGTACGTGCGTGCGAGCGTGTGTGTGTGTTTGTTTGTGTGTGTGTGTGTGTGTGTGTGTGTGTGCCCACGTGGATGTACGTGCGTGCGTGAGGGTGTGTGGGTGTGTGTGTGGGTGTGTGTGTGTGTGGATGTGTCCAAAGTTTTAACTTTCCACACAGATATTGCAGGTTGCTGGTGTTCTAAGCAATAGAGCAAATGCACAGAACAGAACAGGATTGTATATTTCTATGTTGATTGTGTCCATGTTCTTTTTGGGTTTGGTTTTTGACACTTTTTATGTTAACCCAGCCCCAAGCTGACACACAATGACCAGCCCAGGGGCAGGTGTCTGAACAATATTTTCCATTCGCAGGTCAGCTCCAAACGTTTTGTTTAGGACAAGACTCTGGGAAAGGAATAGGCTGTACTTTTTTTCTGGAACCTTCTTGGTTGCTATGTACACTCTGCATCTGTCTGTCAACTGTATGAACCGCCAGACATTGTCCGCTCGTCAGCCAACCTTGTCTGCTTCTACTTGTATTCTGTTTAGTTTGTGTCCGCAACTGGCTTAGTGTTAACCGCTAGCGACAGACTGAGACAATGTTGCATTGTGGGTAGTTAGCTCTGACCCTGTGGAAAGTATTGGAGAGGCCTGAAGTGGCTCGGCTGTCGATGGAATGGGTGGTATAGGCCGTGACCACTATTTTCCATTCCTCACCATGCTGGGTCCTGTCCTTGTGCAACCAGTTGAATGAACGAGGAAGCGAAGGATGTAGAATCTGAGAGAAAAAAGAGAGAGAGAGTTTTGCCATTGGAGTCCAACAGGCTGAGCGTGGTCTCAGTTGCGAGTATGAAGTCATCAGACACATAAGGAGTTGGGCCACGCCCACTTAGGACTGAAGAAGTGCTGGAAAAAACATTAACGGAATCATAGTGAGATCCAGTGTTTGATAGCTAGCCAACTTAAAAGTGCCTAGTGGGTATGACTGATTAGGAACTGGTGGTGCTTTGGGTCTTGTCTAACATCCACCTGTTTCGGTCTTGTCTAACATCCCCACTCCGCTCTGGATAATGAACACCTCTTAATATATGATCTAATTCCTGGTAGGAGGCCTTGGGCCCTGAAGGCACCTAGGGCTGTCTCAACAATAACCAGCAGCCTCAGGCAGTCAATGCTATGCTAAACTGGACATCTGGACAGACAGAGTGACAGAGGAAGAAACATAAAGGAACGGAGAGATACAGATAAATATAGGTTGACTCTGTTTGTTTCGTGTTTTTTGGTTTGTTTTCGGAGTCATGTGACTGGGTTGTTGTCTGATCTAATAGCTTTTAAACACCTCTGACCAGACCCGTTCTCACATAACCACTGTAACTGTTACGACTAATGGAAATGTATGACGTGTTCCCGAAACCAAAACAAAATCCCAGATAATTTGCCTATTTTAAACGGCTTTTGAAGTTGTGTGTGTGTGAAGGGTAACCACGGCAGCGGGTGTGCAGCCTGGGGGGATTACATGTCTACTCTTCCTCATTACCTCACACCCTGGCGTCTCTGGGAGGTAAGCTGTCATGGGATTCATAGCCGTGGGAAGTGCTCCTCAGGGGCTGAGGGCTCACCGCGGAGGGGGCCGGGGGATGGGGGAGTTGGGACACGGCAAAGCACCTGTTTCGGTAGAGTGAGCCACGGAGGAGGCGAGTTACAAAGTGAACTCCGGTTTAATCCTGTCGTCTGATGTGTCCGGCGGAATCTGCCCTCTCTGTCCCGGCCGAGACGTGACCTGTCCTCTGTTCATTGTGCCAATGCCTCATCCGTTTGAACTTCACTGATTTTCCCGTTTGTTGCACTGACTTTGACTTGACATGAGTGCACCGGCTGTACATCGCCCTGATTACAGCCTCCGCTAAACAGCTAATGTGTGCTAATGTGTAGATGTGAGCCATGTCATTACTGTCACCCGTGATGACGTCCGATTGTCTTTGATGTGTTCCAGGAAGCAGGAGCTGCTGACCATCTCCAACGTACCCCTGGGAGACTGCCCCCCCTCGCCCCCCCGCACGGCTCCGCCCACCATGAAGGTACGACGCCGTGTCAGCCTTGTGAGGTGTGGCCTTTGTGACACGATCTCTGCATGAGATTCATGTACAGGCGCCACAGGTGACTTTGATCGTCCTGTTGCGGGAATTGCCCTGCACTGTGGAAAACACACAACTGTCGTTTTTTCGAGGTTCAGGTTTCTTCAGAAGTTTGTAATTACCACAGAAAGGTCATACTTGTCTTTGTCCAAAAACAAGCATGATCAAACCCTTTGGAATATAGCTAAATCCACATACAAATGTACATTTCCTTCTACTACAGGATTATTTGCCTGCTGTGTCAAATTAGAATTCGGTGCTGGTGATTCATATGAATGACATATACCATGGTGTTCTGTGTGGTAGCTAGCGAGTCCCTTTACCTCCTACTGTTTTTAGAGTTCCCATGCAGTCTACAGTGTTGGGTTTTTAAATCATCGCTGTTTGTCAAATAAATTACTGTGGGTTCATTTAATGAAAAATGTCCTCAAAACATGCACTCATATTTATGTGGAGGGTCAGTTATTTACCTGAGCCTCATCTCGGTCCTCAGTGTGATCATGTGTGCTTCAGGAAATGAATGGGAAGATGTTTACATAAACAGGCCAGATTGCCTAACAGGATGGTCCTGAACACGCTGACGTTTCTGCTATTGTTTTCTGCCAACAGCTCTTACACAATTCGTAAATATTTCGTAGTGACCTTTGACCTCATAGTGTGGAAAGACACAGGAATACATACCTCTTTAACCTCTTTATCCCTTTATGATGAGGCCTTACTATTGCCGACACGTTTCTGTAGTGAAAGTAACAGATTATCCTTAAAGGTAGATTGAATAAATGACAAAGGAGAAATAGATGGTTTTCCACAATGGATGCTGCGAAGCGTTATCTTAAACCAGGTTCAAGCCTCTCACCAAATCTCCAAGGAAGAGACCGCAAGATGAACAAAGACTTGAAGAGATGAAGAGGTGATCAGAGGAGAGGGTGTGGAATTGAAAGTGTATAATAAAGTGAAATCGAAATAAAGAAAAAAGGATGTAGTAGGGGAGGGAATGAGGAAATCACCCTGGCCGAGAGATGTGGAGGGTTCATAATGAATCTGTCAGATATTTCACAGTGATGATAACTTTTTTTCCATTTAAAGAGCATTCTAAAACGGTTGTATAGTCTTCGCCGGAGGTTGTGATAGAAGTTCTTGCGAGCCTATACTGGTACACATAAACTATACTATATCACTATGTGCAAATTATGTGTACTCTGTCATTGCTCTCCCTGCAATCTGACTGGATAATGCAGGGTTGCCTTGACAATGTGCATTTTGCTAGCTGTTGCTCACAAGTGACGAGGGAACGTTGCTTATTGGCTGAATTACTAAGGGGGCTGGCCCACTTGGGCCATGCTTTCAGGAAATGTGCCACTCAGCTTCCAGTAATGTTGTGTTCTTGCTAGTTCTTTTGTAACTAATTGAGGTAAAGCAACGATTGACTGTTGGTTGTTGATGACCTATGAACTACTCATGGACCCATGTGGGCCCAAGCCAAATGTATAGACTCTAAATTCCTTGAAATTTCCTGTGCACCGTGAACTCCAGACCTTTCTGGACCGGGTCCATTTATTTTGTACTTCTGGTACCTGAAAAGTGGGGAAATGTAGTCAGTTCACCTTACGGGACCTTGCGGGACCACCAGCCTTTCCCCACTAGAATAATAACCCTGTTTACTACTGTGTGTACACGTCGTGGGTGGGTGAGGGTGTAGCGCTTTAATGACTAACAGTGTGGGAGCCACTCCCAGTGCCTGAGACTTCCTCATTCCAAGAACCATGGGGCGTGTAAACAGTCATATCTTCTATGGCCTTTTGTCCTGAAGCGTGAGTGGCTGGAGAGGCAGGTTACAGGCGTGTTGTGGAGGGATAGAGGGTGAGGATGTCTGTGGACAAACAGACCGGACCTGTTCTTCTCATTCAGCTATCAGCCTGACCCGGCTTTCCTGACTGGGTCTCCGAGCGAAGAGAGAGGTAGAGGGGACACGCGGAGCAGTGAGGGAGGGATGTGTGAGGCGTTGTTCCAGGGAGCCGTGACTAAAAACTAAAGGGGGTGAAGAACACTTGATGAAATAAAGGAAAAGGTAAAACTATCAGACTAATTAGGTACGTGTTTGCCTCTGTGTGTTGCGTTGTTACACTGCAGCACAGAACTATCACACTGAGAGAAACATATCTAAGAGATTGCAACGCAGGCGAAATGTGTCTCTAGTCGCTCCCTGCCAACGGTACGGGCACACACACACACACACACACACACACACACACACACACACACACATTCACAGAGAGACACACTCGCACACAAGCACAATGTGGTTAGGTTACCTCTGCCAGAAGCCCATGCTGCCTCACCCCCAGAGAAGGAGTCAGTCATGGGGGCAGGAGAGAGTAGAAGTCTGGGCACTCTGTAGCTCCCTGGTTCTGGTTCCTTCCCTATCCAGTGTGAAAGAAAGCTGCCGGTGATTCAGGTGTAGTTCTCAGCTTGTAGGAACATGTGGGACTCCCAGGCAATTAAACGCCTTCGCTTACTGCTGCTTTGTCCATTCAAAGACTGTTGCTGCAACTTAAATATTCATTTATTTTTCAAATAATTTACATAAGTTGAAGAAGTGGTAGTCGCTGACTTGGTTTGGAGTTGGAAAGCCTGTGTTTTGTTCTTTAACCCTTTTACTCTGTATGTGTAGCTGATCCCATTGTGTAGCTCACTACCGACCCTCCATCTAAGACTATGAATAAGGCACTTCGAGATGCCATCCCACCGATTGTGTTTGAAAAAACCGACAGACGCCTAACTGAGGTAGTGGGTCAAAGCAGCGTGCTGAAAAACCCTTCTGGATCATGGGTGAAGAAGGCATTGTGGTGCTAATGTCGTGCTTTTATCTTCAGAACAACTTCTCACTTAAAACGAGTTATCCATATTTCTTCTATTTCTTGTCTAGTTTGACAGGTTGCTCTTCAAGTGTATTCGAATGGTACAGATAAGTGTTGTGTCCTCCGGGTGAATATGGCTTGTGCATGAAGGCCGTGGCAGTTGGATCCTCCCAGCACCAGAACTCCCTTCTAATCTCGGTGTGGACAGAGCCGGGTGCAGCAGGTTGCCCCGGGAGATAAGAGCTAGAGAAAGATGTTGCCTAGCTCCACTGGAAAGGAAAGGACAGCGGGAGAGAGAAAGAAAGAGATTGAAAGATTAAGATGGAGGGAGAGCGTGAGTGAAGGAGAAGAGGAGGGGCCGCTGAGAAATAGAGAAATGAGGAGCAAGAGAGAAACAAGTTGGAGACTGAAAGACACAGAGGGAGAGAGTGCTGGACAATCAGACAAACAGACTAGTGACATACAAATAATATACAATGGGCAGCAGAGGACATAAGACAGCTCTTACATCTCGGTTATTCACGCTTTGCTTCCGACAAGGTTCCTCTCTTGATTTACCTTTAATTAATGGTTCTCTTTTGGCCCTTATGAGGCCCCCCCAGGTGCCCTCCACTAATCTCTTCTCAGATCCTCCTGTTCCACAGGGGAGCGGCGATACATCATCAAGGTTATGGGCTCCATGTGTAGGGCTTTGAGAGCCCAGTACTGTAGACTATGGGACTAGCTGTGGCAGGTTAATTTTTAACTAAACCATAACACTTTCTGCATCATCTGGCCACTGTGAGATCAGCATGTTCCCCTGAGCTAAGGTGGGTTGGATATCCCGGGATTAATGTGCATTTTTTTACGGCTGTAAGATGTTTCATAATCCTGGTTTTCCAGGATTACAGAGTCCCTAGTTTTATTTTTAACGGTAAGGCGTCGGTGTCTTTGGTGGTGTGCGTTTATGAAGTTAACTGTTGCTTTTAAGCCGTGGGTTCATGGCTGAATTGATGGGGTTATCAGGATTTATAGTTGTAATGTTATGGGGTTTATGGCTGCATTTTCAGTACATGTGGATGTAATGTCATGGGAATTATGGCTGCATTATCAGTACATGTGGTTGTAATGCTGTGAGGTTTATGGCAGCATTATCTGTACATGTGGTTGTCATGTCATGCGGTTTATTTGTGCATTATCAGTACCTGTGATTGTAATGTTGTGGGCATTATGGCTGCATTATCAGTACCAGTAGTTGTAATGCAGTGGGGTTTATTGCTGATCTATCTATACCTCTGGTTGTAATGCAGTGGGGTGTATTGCTGATCTATCTATACCTCTGGTTGTAATGCAGTGGGGTGTATTGCTGATCTATCTATACCTCTGGTTGTAATGCAGTGAGGTTTATTACTGATCTATCTATACCTCTGGTTGTAATGCAGTGAGGTTTATTACTGATCTATCTATACCTCTGGTTGTAATGCAGTGAGGTTTATTGCTGATCTATCTATACCTCTGGTTTTAATGCAGTGAGGTTTATTGCTGATCTATCTATACCTCTGGTTTTAATGCAGTGAGGTTTATTGCTGATCTATCTATACCTCTGGTTGTAATGCAGTGAGGTTTATTGCTGATCTATCTATATCTCCGGTTGTAATGCAGTGAGGTTTATTGCTGATCTATCTATATCTCCGGTTGTAATGCCGAGGGATTTATCTCTGCCTTATTAGTACCTGTGTAGAGACACCAGCCATTTCATTGTGACTCAGTGAAGTTATTTAAAATAATTAGTGTTTAGCTTTTCCATTAAGGTCTGCATGAAACACAACTCAAAAAATGTAATTAAAATAACATTAGGCTGTCTGAAATTGGTGCATTTTGCAGTCGCTTCTGCGTTTGTCTGCATGCAGTACTTACCCTTGTATCCTGGACCTTGACAGCAACCACAATCCTTTAAGCTATTAGTATTTCTCCAGAGTGACTCAGAATGTCATGTAGAGAAGTATTTTTGTTTGTTGATTAATGACCATTTGTACTAAAGACCTAGTGTCAGGACAAAACTGGTGACAATATTTTCATCCAAGATGTGTGTGTAACAACATTCATGCCAATTAAGCCTACCATCCAAATATACTGTAAAAAATTAACATTGTTTATCACTATTAACGAAAATATAGCACTTTTGGATGCATTTTTGGAAATGTGAAATAAAACAGATTTAATGTATTGTATGTATGTCCTTTTATCTGGAATGGGCCATAAGGACACTGTAGGAGGACTCAGCAATGTTTTATATAGGAAGTGTAGGAGAATGGAGTCCCAGGCTCAATGCACAAGGCTTTCACGACTGTGTGCTGTCCTGCCTTCATCTTGATCACTATAAACAAATTGACTACAAGGCAGGACTTATACACACCGCCTCTGTTCATAGTTTTTTCTCAGTATTGATGAACTGTAACTGTTTGATCTCTGTGTCTGTTTCTCAGTCTGTGCGTGGCTTCTGTGTGACCTCTGTGTAACCTCTGTCTCTGTTTTACAGTCTGCAGAGTTCTTCGACATGCTGGAGAGGATGCAGGTAAGACACTGCCCTCTCTTTCCTCCCCCTCGATTTAGTCTCCCTGTTGCCGGGCAATGGGAACAGAGGCTGCTGGGTAATGGGAACAGAGAATTAAATGTTTATATACATAGTGACCTACCTAATGAACCAAAGGGGCCATTTATACACCCTGGGATTTTGGAGGCAGAATGTGGCCGGCTCCTGCAAAAGCCAAGACAATTGGGGTCCAATCCCAGGCCCTGACTGGGTAAAAGAACCGCCCTCCTTCAAAAACCTCATTTATTTCTATCCTGTTGCACTCCAGTGTGTCTGTGGAGTTTCTGTGTTGTTCTGAGCATCTAGTGGGATGGATGTGGGCTGGGCTGTGAATGTAGCTCTCTCTTGCCCCATTTGGAGAACAACGGGGGACCAGTGGGTCAGTCCTCACCAATCCTCTCCCTGTCCCTAGATATCCAGTCCAAGTTATCTTGCAACAAGGTGATGGAATTTGGATCCAGTGTTTGTATATAGTGTAGCTCCTTGCATCTAAACTAGACAGCGGATGAGCAAAATGGGCTTTACCTACTTGGAAGGGTTGATGACAGGTCCTCAGAAGGATGGGAATTAAAAGAGTATTGCTGAGGAATTAGGAGGGTACCTAGCTGAAAGGAATTAGGAGGGTACCTAGCTGAGAGGAATTAGGAGGGTACCTAGCTGAGAGGAATTAGGAGGGTACCTAGCTGAGAGGAATTAGGAGGGTACCTAGCTGAGAGGAATTAGGAGGGTACCTAGCTGAAAGGAATTAGGAGGGTACCTAGCTGAAAGGAATTAGGAGGGTACCTAGCTGAAAGGAATTAGGAGGGTACCTAGCTGAGAGGAATAAGGAGGGTACCTAGCTGAGAGGAATTAGGAGGTCCCCTAATGCCACCACTGTTTGTATGTACATAGTCTGGTAACAGATCTGTTTGTTTTGTTTTCAACTCCTGTGGCACGGTTCCCCAATTGGTGGATGATTTAGTTTGGCCACAAATATATTTTGTGTAAAAAATATAGAATAAAAATATGTTTTATATTTATATAATGTGGATGGTCTAGTCAGTATGCAGCACATTAAAGCCTGTAAAAAGCTCAAATCAGCTCAGTGATCTCATTTAAAATGTACAAAAGTATTTAAAATACCCATTAAAGTCCTCCATCTGTATATGGGATTTATTATAATTAAATGGTTATGAAAATCTTTTTGGGCTTTTTGCAGTCAACAAAGTATACAAATTATTTAAAATTATGTTCTGGCACTCCAGAGAGCAAGGCCTCCTCAGATGTCCACTGACATCTGGAAATGGAAATTAGGGATAAGAATGAGATTAAGGCCTGAAAAATTGTTGTGTGTGAGTGTGTGTGTGTGTTTGTGTGTGGTCGGTAATGACCTCAGTGTTTAAAGCCACTGAGAGGGGTTTATCACTGAGATTAATAATGAACTATAGCAGCAGGGATGAGTGATGTATGTTTAGTAAAAACTTGGTTCGGGTATGAAGTTTTTTTCTGCAAGTGTAGAATAACAGAGTAAGGATCTGTTGGTGTTTTTTGACCTTTGCAAACCTCCATCCACATGCATGACCATAACCAGGTCCCTAAAACTGAGGAGACGAAGCCCCACACCCAGAGAAGCAAGGTCTGAGAAACACACACACACAACGGACACACGGACACACACTCGCAAACACATGCACACAAATATTTACACACTCAGAAACACACACACGCACACTCAAAAACACACGCACAATTTTCACCACATGAGCAGTCAGCTCTATCATTGTCCTTTGTGTCTGGTCTTTTTTTCCTTTTTCCCCCCATCCCTTCTTAATTTGACCGCCATAGGGGTCATCGTCTGTGTTAACCCTGTCAGCCCCTGGAGGAGTGGCACCGCTCTCTAAATATACCACCCTCCCTGACTCCTTGTCCAGGAGCACATTAGGCCAATGAAATTAGGTTTGAGCCCTTGACACTGCTTTCAATCAAGAAAAAAAAGTTAAATATATCAAAAGGAAAGGTACCAGAGCGGATTCAGGCGATTTATCAACAATGTCTCCTCACCTCTTATTGACAAATACGGTAGGCTGTGGTACGGTCGGTTCCTGTCTGGCTACGCCGGGTGAACCTGACACATCACAAATTAGGCCGTAAAACAGCCACACTGACCCAATGATGAACCCAGGGGCTTACGGAGGCTCCACCAGTCTCGTGTCTTTCAGGATGTCTGAAGGATAGAGACTCTGTGTTTGCCCTTTACATTTGATGACTGTGCTGTTTCGTGTTGTTGTGTTTGTTGTTGATGTTGTGTCGGTATCTGACCTTCCGCTGCTTCAGTGGAATTAGTTATGAATGTCTCCTGCATTGCGGTGGGTGGAAACCTGCATGAAGTGTTTTCCTTATAGTTCTGTGTAATTACTGTATTTGATTGCACCTGACTAATCGCTGATCCAGCAACACATGGATAGGTGTGAGCGACAGTTCCATCACTGTAGCTTTCACCTTACGCAGTATTGCGAAATCAGGGATTTCCTCATGGGCTGGAGAAAGGACAGAGACATTGTAACGGGGCGCTAGTAATTTTAAGACATTAGTTATGTTAACGCTGCATGTGTGTGTCTCTCTCTCTCTCCCTCTCTCTCGCTCTCTCTCCCTCTCTCTCGCTCTCTCTCCCTCTCTCTCGCTCTCTCTCGCTCTCTGATAGGATGATTACATCCCTTACCCGCGGATAGAGGACGTGAGTCAGCACTTTGATACCGACATACAGTATTCAGACTGTACTTACAAACATAATACACACACAGACACACATAAAATGGACACATTTTATCGTCCCTGTGGGGACCTGAAACATCCTTTCAATAATCTATTTCCCTTAACCTAAACATTACTCCTAACCCTTAACCAAATTATAACTCTTAAAACATAACCTTTAAGCCAAAACATTGAGTTTTTACTCATGGGAACAGACAAAATGTCCCCACAAGGTCAAATAGTCTTTGTTGAACATCTATATTGGGATTCTCAAGTGTAGGTAAACACACACGCACACACTCACTAACACAAACACTCATTCACAAACACATACTGGTGGTCAATGTAAAGTTAACTCTAATACTTATACACTTTGTGCCATTTCGGTTCTGTGTGTGTGGATTTAAATTAATTGGTTCTGATCCAATTATATTTTAAAGTGTAAAATCTGAGTCTGTTTAGGATCCCGTTCCCAAGCTCTTATTTATTCATATCCGTGGCCCAATCCACATGGACACTGACAGCATGTTTCTGGTTCCTCCGGGGGGGGCGGCTCAGGTCCTGGAGAAGGGCGGCCCGTACCCCCAGGTGATCCTGCCCCAGTTTGGGGGTTACTGGATTGAGGATGCGGAGGTGCCTGCGGGAACTCCGACCTCGTCAGAGAGCAGCTTCTGTGAGGACGATGAAGGGGGGGGCATGAGCCCCGGGGGGGGCTTCGCCTTCAGGCTGGAGAGCAACAGCACCGCCAGGGCCTACCGCAAACACTTCCTGGGAAGAGTGAGTCGAGGCCTGGGCTTTAGTTGACGTTGTGTGTGTGTGTGTGTGTGTGTGTGTGTGTGTGTGTGTGTGTGGGTGTGTTCTCTGTAAAGGTGACTTTCTGTTTATTTTTATTTACATGGGGAGTTACGACTGAGCGTTGTTTTTAATATATCTTTTGCATATTAATTACCGGATGAACACATTAGGAATCATCGGTTTGGATAATGAACGATAAATTGACTTCAGAGGTGAAATATTCACCTCCTTTTCATTTGAAACTGTGCATATTTTGTTAATCTGATTCATCCTTCCCTGTCTGACTGACTGCTGATATCTCTCCCTCATCTCTTTCCCTGTCCCTTTTAACTTTCGTCTCTCTCACACTCAATCTATCTCTTCATCTGTTAATCTGCCTCTCCAAATCAGGAGCACATGAATTACTATTGTACAGGCAGCAGTCTGGGGAACCTTATCATGTCACTGAAGCATGAGGAGACTGAGGGCCAGGAGTTCCTCCGCATCATTCTCAGGTAGATATAGGGCCAGGAGTTCCTCTTCATCAAACCCATGTCAATACAATACCATTCCTCTTCATCATGTCCCAGTCGTATTACCCATACTAGCAGGAGTTCCAACAGGGACGTAGGATCTGACCTAGCTGTTATGTTTCCTGGCCTGGACACATACATCCAGCCACAGCAAATATAGATTGTCTATGTTGATTTTGGACCTCCAGACCCTTTATGTTTCTGTAGGTCTGTGTTGGGTCTGGACCTTCACATCCAGACCCTTTATGTTTCTGTAGGTCTGTGTTGGGTTTGGACGCATGTTTATAACAACACTATTCTTCTACCCCCGATTCTGCTAACCTGAATTTTCAAACTCAAATAAGAAACACTTGATTGTAGATACAGTAT
This sequence comes from Esox niger, assembly GCA_016801105.1. Lineage (NCBI taxonomy): Eukaryota > Metazoa > Chordata > Actinopteri > Esociformes > Esocidae > Esox > Esox niger. The sequence goes on from JACXGJ010009263.1 coordinate 16,069, forward strand.
GCAGTGCCTTGTAGAAATATTATGTACTGCAAAATGACGTTATTGATACTGGTTTTGTGTCCTCAACATTTACCAGGTCCAGGACAAAGACTAACCATGACAGGATCTCTCTGGCAGGCCTCCACCAGCTTCCCAGTGTGCCTCAAATAGCCAAGGTAGGAATGACCAATCCAAGCACCTGGCAAAGCTACCACCAGTTTACTGCCTACACTCTGATGGGGAAAAGCAGGCTCCTTATGCATTCATGTTTCTACATTTTATTGTTAAAGAATTAGTATGTACACACACACAGAAATAGTCCACATGGGTACAACAAAATGCAGTGCGAATACCGCGGGTAAAACAGAAGAAAAAAAAGCAAGAACAGAATGTCGACTAACTTTGCTAAGAAATACTCAAACAACGACAGCTGAAGTTAGGATCAGTTGTGTAGGAGCATCTCAATTAGTGTTCTCTTTGCTTAGATGCACCTTAGAGAATGCTGCCTGGTGTTTCCTACCCTTAAATAAAGGCAGAAACAAAGCAATCAGTGACCGCAGTTCTGTTTAATTCAAGTTAATTAATTGGAGACCCAGGACATTATGCTCTGGTTTTCCCTCAGCTAGCCAATGAGCTCCCAAAGTATACAATACATTATCAATGCCAGCTCGGTCCTCTAAACCCATCATGTGTTTCTGTTCTATCTGTCCTGTCCGTGTCATGTCTGTCTTGCATCTCAGCTTCTCTGTGATGACGTGACTGGCCTGAAGTTCAACCCTGTCCTGTACCCAAGAGTGAGTTATCTCTATGACTACACAAAATCCGAATTGGGATCACGTTGGATTGGACATGTCATCAAATCAGCATCGTGTTCAGCATGACGTGTCATTCAAACTGAAAGAAGTTTCCAATAGTTCAGTTTCTATGGAGTATGCAGTATTTTGCCCCGAAATACAGAGTCTTGCTTATATTATTGGAGAATAAAAAACACTTTAGAAGGATATCTTGACCAATGACCTTTAAATACATTAACTTGTATTATTTTTTTCAAGAGGAAATATAATTGATGTATCCCAGTGGATGTGCACATCACAATTGTATAGGCTGTGCTAAGTGAAAACTTGATCCAGAAGCTTTTCATTATATTTCAGAGGTAATCTGGATAGTAAAGCTTCTTGGTAAGCCTCTGCTCTATCCTCGGTAACCGATAGCATTTCTCCTAGGGAGAATGTAAATAACTATTCTGTTAGTATAATAAGTCCCTCCCTCGTTTAGCCCGTTTATGCAATTTGATGCCTAATAAACTCAATGTGGGCTTCCCCAGATATTACATTTATAACATACAGTAAATTATTAACTAAACAATTTAATATTGCTTATAAATACTTTTTTGTGTTGTTTTGTTGTTTTACTTTCAGGCCTCTCAGTTAATAGTCGGCTATGACGAACATGAAGTGAACAACACCTTTAAGTTTGGTGTCATCTACCAGAAGTTTGGGCAGGTGAGTGTAATATGCGGGTTTTCTGTTCGCTTTCTTCCTTATCAATCCCTGCTATTTATTCTACTTGTTCAGCCTACACTGTAAGGATTTGTCAATAGTATTAAGATCTCTAAATTAAGGAGTAAGAGCAGCCCTCCATTTCAATGTTCTTGTCTCCTCATCTATTTCTCATCCCTGCATTGTAGACATCAGAGGAGGAGTTGTTTGGGAACAATGAGGAGACGCCAGCATTCCGAGAGTTTCTCAGTGTTCTGGGAGACCACATTGAGCTGCACGACTTTAAAGGGTGAGAGACGGTCATTAATACAGTACATATTAAAACATTTGATTCCTTCAGCAGACTTTCTCTGTACCCAAAATTAAGAAAAAGCTTCTCCCTCACTTCCTACCTTTGTGCCAAATTCACAAATAACTAGGAACCACATATTTTCCTCAGATCACGCTCACACATAAAGACATTAAGTTGAAATGTACATTAATAAAGTCCCTTATCCGTTAGGCAAAATATCACAATGTACAATCCCAGCTGCAACATCTGATCCTTAGCAATCTATTTATTTTATTTCCCTTGAGTACTCATAACAATATGTTAAATTTTACAATACTGTTCATAACTTGTAATACAAAACAAAAAAATATTTTTCGGTGATGTTTATTCGTTACATTTTTACTTAGTTCTGTTCAGTTTTAAATAACATTTTGTCTTTACTATTGTCTTTACTGTTCTTTGCACTTGCTTTTGCAATGTAAACCAATGTTTCCCATGCCGATAAAGGCTTTTAAATTGAATTAGAAACTGAAAGAGAGAGACTGAGAGAAAGTGAGAGATTGGCAAAGAGAAAAGTAGAGACAGAGAGAGACATGGAGAGAAATCGAATGACAGAGAAATACCGATGGAGAAAAAGAGAGCGATTGGGGCTTCAGGGCGAGAGTGAGGAAGAGAGAATTACAGAGCGAGAGAGAGAGGGGATGGATGGATATAATTACAGCTTTGAAAAATACTGCCATCCTGTTGCCATTCACCACGAATATGGCCAGGAGTCTGGAAGGTCATGGTTGTGTTGTCACGGCGTTGCTAGGTTCCGTGGCGGTCTGGATGTATCTCACGGTCAGACGGGCTGTGAGTCCATCTACACGGTGTTCAGACAGAGGGAGATCATGTTCCACGTCTCCACTAAACTCCCCTTCACAGAGGGAGATGTTCAGCAGGTATCTGAACACAGACAGTTTGTGTGCGTGTGTGTGTGTGTTTATGTGTAAGGGTGTAGATGTCTATTCATTGAGTGGTAATTCAACTTCCCGGGGCTGCAGTACTGCACCGTTTGCTGACCTGTATTTTTGTCTCTCAGCTCCAGCGGAAGAGGCACATAGGAAATGACATCGTGGCTGCTGTCTTCCAGGAAGAGGCCACTCCCTTTGTGCCTGACATGATCGCCTCCAACTTTCTGCATGCGTATGTCCTGGTGCAGGTGGAGAACCCGTGCACGGAACACGTAACATACAAGGTCATATCTGAACGCATGACTTGGATGAATAAATGAATGACGTATAAAGTAAATGAACGTAGTCATGTATGAATGTGTCACGTGTGTCACGTGTGAAGGAGGGATGAATGAATAGGTGTCGGGTGTGTAAGAGGGATGAATGAATAGGTATCACTTGTGAAGGAAGGATGAATGAATAGGTGTCACGTGTGAAGGAAGGATGAATGAATAGGTATCACTTGTGAAGGAAGGATGAATGAATAGGTATCACTTGTGAAGGAAGGATGAATGAATAGGTGTCACGTGTGAAGGAAGGATGAATGAATAGGTATCACTTGTGAAGGAAGGATGAATGAATAGGTGTCACGTGTGAAGGAGGGATGAATGAATATCTGTCACGGGTGAAGGATGAGTAGCTGTGAAACTTCATATGCCAGGTTTTGTCTGTGAGACACAAACTGCTCTGTGCCTGCAGGTGTCAGTTACAGCCAGGGAGGACGTACCTCTGTTTGGCCCTCCTCTCCCAAATCCAGCAGTCTTCAAGAAGGTAGGAGAGATACAGAAAACATACACAGAGATGGTGATGTTTGATGAAAGAAAGATATGGGGGAAGAAAGGGAGATAGATGGATTGAAAGGGTTTGTTTTAAGAGTTAAAGTTTGATGAGAAAGCTGTCAGTCCTTTTCATCCCGTCTACTCCAGATGACCAGTCGATGATGAATGTGGCACTGTTGAAAGTCAACCCCCCGTCTCTCCCCAGGGTCCTGAGTTCCGCGACTTCCTGCTGACGAAGTTGATCAATGCGGAGAATGCCTGCTACAAGTCTGACAAGTTTGCCAAGCTAGAGGTGAGAGAGGCCGACCACTTGAGATGCTTGTAATTTGCACATTGCCTAAACACACAACCTCTATTAGAGCTCAGTTAAATGGTGTCGTTGTTCTTTGTGTGCGTGTGCGTGTGCATGTGTAGGGCCGGACACGTGCAGCGCTGCTGGATAACCTTCACGATGAGCTCCACAGACAGACCCAGGTTACCATGGGCCTGGGCCAGGCGGGCGAGGACGACAAACTGGAAAATGGAGGTCATGGAGGTCTGCTGGAGTCCTTCAAGGTGACTCTTCAACACCACCTTCCTCATATCGTTTAACACCAAGTCCTCCCTTACACCCATTTACACTCTCAGAAATGATAGAAAACAAAAGGGTTTGGCTACTGTCCCTGTTGCAGAAGTTTTCTTTTTGGTTCTCCCTGGAACCTACACAGGCAGCTAAAGAGCCCTTTTTTATGTAACTGTATTTCTCCATTGATGTTGTTTCCATATCTCCCTGTATTTCTGTCTCCGTCAATTAAGTTTCATTTATGTCTCTCTCTTAGGTCCTTTCAATTTCTCTCAGTCTCAGTCTGTCTCTCTTTGCCACTCATTCTCTCTGTGTATCTTAGTCTGTCTCTCTTTTATTTTTCTTTAAGCTGTCTTTTATTCTTCTTCAAACGGTGTCTCTGTGTGTGCATGTCTCACTCTGCCTCTCAGTTCTCCATCTTACGATGTCTGTCCGGCCATCTAGCCCTTTGTCTTGTTCTCTCTCTTTTTTTCTTCCTCTGAGCTACTGTTAATTGAGTTTAAGGGCTGTGCATTCTACCCCCCCCCCATCTTCCTGTCTGATCCCATGGTGTCTCACTGTGTCCACAGGCAGTGTGGCGTGTCTTGCATGCCACTCCTACGACCACTAGGGGCGCTGTGCTCATCGCTACAACAGCACTGGCTGTGTATCACCTCTTGTCACTGTTACTGTATTACACTGACTGAGAACCACAACCAAGTGTTTCCAATATAGAAGGCATTACAAACATTAAAACGTACTCAATAAACTGTTAATTTGCTTTTGTTTGTTGTGTTTTATGCCCTTGAGAATAACACCTGTCTCACTGGGAAGTCTTCTGGTGTTGGAGGGTTGTCATAAACCATGTTTTTACATGCTGTACAATATGGAACATAAATAGAGGCCAAGTTCACAGTACATTATCTTCTGTAACATTGCAGTCATTATCTCCGTGATTTCACTGCCATCCTCTGGACCTTTCTGCAGGGCCAGCGCCAGGATGACATGACTGAGGGTCATTTTGTATAAATGAGGGGGGGGGCATGTCTAATCACTGTGCGCACCCACCCAGACGAAAACATTTAAACACTTAAATGCGCTGGTAAAGACGATCGAAACTTGTTGGTCTATGATGATCACAACATGTTGACTGTGATGATTGGACTGTGTCGAACGTGATTGTCTATGTATATCGGGAAACATAACTGAGGGGACACGACTTGCTACCTGAGGGGGCAATACCCCCTTTTGTCCACCCGTGGAAGCGGGCCTGCCTTTCTGAATGGAAGAAGTGTGTCATCTGCTGAGAGTTTATTTGGGGTAACAGCAGTGTTGATATTTCACATAAACTTAAGTCTGAGTTGGTCAATATCAGATACTGATACCACATCACCAACAGAATACAATAAAACCACCCAATATACACATGTAATGTTTAACCAGAATGAGCATCACAATGGTCTGACTACTACCAGAGATGAAAATACCCCACAACCAAGAAGCCTTGGAGATACTTGTTAAGAAATAGATACCTGGAGGTACATGTTAAGGAGGTACCTAGAGATAAATGTTAAGAAGGAGATACCTAGAGGTACATGTTAAGGAGATACCTAGAGATCCCTGTTAAGGAATCAATACCTAGAGGTACATGTTAAGGAGATACCTAGAGATGCCTGTTAAGGAATCAATACCTAGAGGTACATGTTAAGGAGATACCTAGATATGCCTGTTAAGGAATCAATACCTAGAGGTACATGTTAAGCGATACCTTGAAATACATGTTAAGAAGGAGATACCTGGAGAGACATGTTGAGGAGAGGCTGCTGTACTCTAACTATGCTCAGTGTTTTTCATGGACTAAGGTCATTTGATAATTCCTCCTCAGAACCCAGTGGTTCAGCGGGTTTGGCCAGCTGCTTGGTAAGATAATAAGTACACTGCAAAATGATGGCAAATTAGCCCCCTAAAGGCATTGCGTTTCACGATCACATTGCCTGACTTGATTACGGTGAGACGTGGGATTACATTTATGTCCTGGGGTCGACTTCAGACGCTGCCTATTTCATCGGCCTCTGAGACATTCCGTAACGAGTCCATATTTCTCATCCTCCTCTGTCGTTTCAACCTTTCCCCGGTCCTCTTTCTCCACCCCCTGATCTTTCTCGACCACCTCCTCTCTCTCCGTCCCCCCCTTAGCGTGCGATGCGTGTCCGGAGCCACTCCATGGAGACCATGGTGGGAGCCCACCGTCACCGCAGCCCAGGGGTGGGAGGAGGGGTGCCAGCCAGTCTGAGCGGAGGAGGGCTGCCCCAGAGTGCCGAGTGTACCAAGAGCACTTTCACGGTGAGCCAGGGGGGCAAGAGGCTAAATGGTGGATGACAGAGCTGCTGGTCCACATGCTCACTTGTTGTGTTCATGATAAGGATTATATAATCTCCGTATTTTCAACATGTGAATGGTAGGGCTATCAGACTATATTAATATGGACTCACAGTTGGTTAATGATTAAAACAATAAATAAAATAAAAGTAAATGCCAAAAGAGGATAATGTCAACATGTACCGTTGTAACAATGTGAAGTATGAACGACAAGGGAACACAAGAGAATAAAGTGTTGTCTCTCTCCAGCCTCCAGTGCTGTTAGCTAAGTCTCCTCTGAAGAGCCCAGTAAAGCGTCGTTCTGGCCTTTTCCCTCGCCTCCACTCCAGTACCGAGAGCCCCTCGGACAAGCACACACGAAGGTCAGCGGGTCCTGTACTGGACCAACACATCTAGGAATAGAATTTCCATTCATCGGGTCAGAAATGTGTATTTGTTCTCCCTACTAACTTGGTCCATACGTTTGTGCAGTGACCAAAAGACCCCAGACATCTGCCCACTAACACAGGAAGGGAGGTCAGAGACAACATCCAACCCCAGCTCGCCGGAGACCTGCCCTAACAAAGACAGGTGAGACTAAATATGAACATACGCAGCATGTATCAACACACGATACATAAACATAACATATGAGCACAAAATATATTGCCAGCATACAGTGCATGGTTCCGTGGTTGCCATGGTGCAGTGAGGCGGCCTAGACAGAGGACTACTGTATTTTGTTAATATAAAAATGTTTCAGTTTCTTTTTAGTTTTTAATTGTTAAATATATGTGTAAATATGTACAGTATATATCAATTATGTAAGGATTTTTGAAGGTTCCTAGCGATTCCATGTATTTTAATTGGAATACACCCGCCATTTTTTTTGCTGTTGATGATTTCATCTCTCAAGAGGTTTCCCAAATTATTGAGAGTGGAAAACTAAAAAACATCTCATTCTACAACCAGAGTCAATGGCTTTGGAGATATCAAAATCAGACGGGCAGGAAGGCTTTTCCAAGCACTTTCCTGTAATGAATAGCACTTTAAAAGTGATGTGATGTCTAATCCGTGGAATTTGGTCTCAGCCTATCAGCATTCAGTTTTCGAACCACCCAGTTTATAACAGACAACGTACAACTTGATTGTGGGTGCTTTTTCTCCTATTCCAATCCTCTCCTCATGTACTGCCCTCTCTCCTCTCCTCTGCCTCTCATCTCCTCCACTCCTCACCAGGCCATTTACCAAACTGAAGGACTGCAGCAGCATTAGACCCAACATCTCCCGTTCCTCATCCAGCACCAGCAGCTTTAGCAGCACAACCGGGGAGGCAGAGGTCCTAGAGGAGCTGGACACTGTGAGAGCCTGGGGGAATAGAGGCAGGGGTATAGAGGCAGTGGTCCAAGAGGAGCTGGGCACTGTGAGAGCCTGGGGGAATAGAGGCAGGGGGAATAGAGCCAGAGGTCCTAGAGCTGGACACTGAGAGCCTGGGGGAATAGAGGCAGAGGTCCTAGAGGAGCTGGACACAGTGAGCCTGAGAGAATAGAGGCAGGGGGAATATAGGCAGAGGTCCTGGAGGACTTGGACTGTGAGAGCCTGTGGGAATGGAGTCAGAAGGAGTATAGAGACAGAGGATGTATATAAGAGGGAAAATAGTGGCAGAGAGAGTATAGAGAGAGTATAGGGGCAGGGCGAGTATAAAGACAGAGGGGGTATAATGACAGAGGGAATACAGAGACAGGGAGATAAGAGGCAGAGGGAATTTAGAGGAAAGACTATAAAGGAAGAGGGAATATAGCACTGAGCCATGCCTAGAGATGATACCAGGTCCAAGCAACTGGAGCTGTAGTCTGTTGTGTCATAATGACTAGCACTGACATCATCCCTTCCACATCTACGTCTTCTTCCCTTCCTCTCCTCATCCTATTCCTTGTCATCGTCCCAGGGCAGTCAACCGTCCACAGCATCTTCGTCCATGTCTAACCAATACCCTTCCCTCAGCGTGGAGAGCCAAGGCTTGGCCACACCCCTTATCATGTGTCGCAGTCCCACAGGTAAACACCCACCCTAACCGACACCTGACCCCACCCTAACTCACCCTAACAAACCTGACCTGACCGTAACCCGACTCATTTCACCTGACCCCACCCTAACAAACCTGACCTCACCCTAACCTGACCTTACCCTAACCGACACCTGACCCCACCCTAACTCACCCTAACAAACCTGACCTGACCGTAA
>JACXGJ010009264.1:0-24713 GCA_016801105.1 Esox niger
TCCTAATTTCATTTTGCGGTTTCCGGGGCTTTTCAGGTGAGTCTTCCAGGTCTGTTGATTCCTTCTCTTCTCTCTCCTTTGACAAGGGACAACCCTCCATCTTTTCATCCATGTTTTTATTTATGTCAGTGCACTTTGTAACATCCGCTGACATGACCTGTTGTTGAAATAAAGCCGTTTACCATAATCATTTCAGACCGACATCCCTTTAGAAGCACCCATACTATAGCCATATTTTGCGTTAATAATATTGACAAATGCGTAACAAAGTAAACACTTTTCAGTTCAAATGGACTATTTCCGAGAACAATTTAAGACTAACCAATTAAATTATACATAGCGGCAGACACATGATTTGGCGCGCAAGAGGTCTGTTTTGAAAACAAGTTAGCTTGTAACGCAGTAACGTCATAGTACAGTTAAAGTTATCTAGCCAGCCACAGAACTGTATTCACGTTCGCTTTGTCTGAAATCAAGTTTACCAACACACTTCTGCATCAAATCACCTACCCGAAAACGAACCATTCCAGTTAATTTGGCCATGTGTGCAAAGTACTAACATTAACCGTATAGCTAACGCTAGCTGCGAGCTAGCTAGACCAAGAACACCCACCCTCGGTTGTTACTGATGTTAGCTAACGTTAGGTACAATACTGAAAAACCAGGAGCTGGCTGTAGTCCGCGTAATTGCGTTAAGTCAGCTACAACACAGACAGTTCTATTGCAACTTCAGAATTAAACGTTAAAATACTAAATACAGTTAATGTTAACAATTTCACTTTTTCGAAATCTATAAACTAGAAAGGTATATGCCGATATATTTAAAACGTCACCTTATCAGACACCAACCAGGATTGGATCAGCTTCGAAATAGAGATGGCGGGTTTCAGTGTGGGCGGAACTTTCTTCTTCTTTGTGTTTTTTTTATTGGATCTCACCGATAACAAGTATTACCGCCAACTACTGGATGGGATGACTGCTAAGAAACTTAAGCGCAAACATAGCATGATGAAAGTACAGCTTCTGAAAAAAATAAGAGACCGCTGCACCTTTTTCTCTCTCCAAAAATGTATAAAATGAATGTTTTGAGTGTGGAACAGAAGGGTTAAAATTAAGAGACCTCTAAATTTGAACCACAATAAGGTATATCTGCAGACCGCAATTCGAGGGCGTTACTTAATATGGGTGTTCCTGAGTTTTACGTTACGTCCACTGAGGTTCGTCATTAGTAACTTAAAATAGGTGTTCCTGAATATTAAGTTATACCCACTGATGTTCACCATTGGTCAGTTTGGGGACATCCTGGTTTCACACCCGTTTCGACGCTAGGTCTCATGTATGGTATGACGTCATTATGTTTTGTGTACTAATGGAGGAGGAAGAGTTTACTAACGTTACTACTTTATCTCAGAGTCCATGTGATTATATTCAATATCTGTTGTCAAGATTTAACACTAGGTTCAAGCATTGATATAGAAAACAAAAGTGTATTTGTTTTGACTACATGTTGAAAAAGCACTCAAGTCTGATTATTCTTGTACCAATTATGTAAAATTCCAATACCTTTAATTTGTATTTTGTTTCAGGATTACAATTTTTATATCACACAACTGAAATATATTAATTTGAAGACTGAGGTGCCTCTAAAAATAGTTTAAAATACTTTACATCATTACAGTCAAGAATGAGACACTGGTGGTTTAGAAAGCTGCTGAGTGCAGTTATAATACAGACACATGCATACACACACATGCACAGACATACTCACTATGCCTGCCATGGTCAGTTTTTCTTTGATTAGCCATTGCTTGGTAATATGTGATACAGTAGAGGGCCATCATAAGAGGTTGATGGTTGAGAATGCTGCTTATTGCAGTTACAGTATAGTTGATCTGAGCTCTACATGTTACAAAGTGAAACAGGCCTCCCTTTTGCACACGTTTATACAGGATTACTGTTTATGCATTTTCCATAGATTCAAAATATTACACAATTGTGGACATGCTGCATAAGGTACATTGTGCGGTGGACCTGTGAGCAACAACTTCAGTGTCAGCTAAACTGTTCTGAAGGTCCTTTGCCGAGACCTGTGGTTTCTGCTCTGTAGATCTGAACAGTTTTCATACAAATCATTGTAATGGTTTCTCCTACCTTTGACACCAGTTGCAGAAAGGAGGCAAGTTTCAATTTGCATCATGTAGAGGTCAGGTCAACATCTGATTTTTTTACAGAAATGTTTTCCTCCTGGGGCGCCTGGAACAAGCATATTTTTAATTTAGAGTGATGCTGTGGTTATGGACTTAAAACAATTTTGAGAGGAATATACATGTTACATGTATTTTTAGATTGATTATCTGAGGTCTAATTTAACCCTTATCCTTAAAGTTGATTCAATAACATACATTGTATGTAGAACAGGTTCAAAAGAGTACAATATACATTACATTACTTAAAGTCAATGAATGTAGCCCGAAATATTAAAATGAATGGCATAACCTAAAAATATATTTTTTATGATATATGCCAGTTGGCCAATCAAACATTTAATCACCAGATCAAATATTCTAAACATTATATTTCAACACTGACAAAACTAAACTGTTTCTTTATGTACTGTGTATTGAGCTTTGCCCATATTCTGTAGACTTTGGTTTAATCCTATCATGTTGTATGGCCAGGTGAACACTGTCCAGTTTACTCTTGCTAAACAACTGATGTTGTGTTTTCTGGATCTTGTAATTTTTGTTGTGTGGAAACCAGCATTAGCTGACGGTTAAAAGACAAAGACAGTTAATAACATCCTTATCAACAAAAATTATTAACAGAGAAGCTGGAAATTATCACTAAGTCTCCTTTTGTCTATTTTGTCAATGAATGTTTGTGTCAAAATGATCAAACAACAACATGAATGGGGAGAGAACTTCTTGTTCTTCCTCTAGAGTTAAGGCCTCTCTGAGCATCTGCACAGCACCCTGTATTTCCACATCATTCAGGGTTGAGAACTTATACTGGGTCTAAGAATAGGTCCATGTTAGCATTTACCCAGGCTACAGCGTCCCCCAGGTCAACAATGCATCTTGGCAACTGAAATGAAAGATCACAACAATCACATAGAAGTAGAGGTGTACAAAGTGAAAGTTCTCAATTGGGTTTGGCTGTGTTCACCACTTTAGGGAATTATCTAATTAAAATCTAAGTAACCAGGTAAATGGAGTTCAAAACTAACCAGCAATCAATAAAATAAAAAGGGAGAGTGTAAATGATTAATTAAGGTCACTGGTTAGTTATGAACTCTGGTTAGGTAATTTAGCTCATCCATAGTAACTTCCCCAAACTGGTAAAAACAGTCAAATACTATTTTTTACAAACTGCATAAAAGATCTTGCCTGCTTGCATAGAGTGACAGGTGCATCATGCATCTTTAGATAGTTATAACGTACCCTAATGGACTAGAGCTGGCTTAAGCCTCGTGTTGTGTGAGACAAAGCAACCGTGTTTGATATCCACCTGTCAAACCCCGGGCCGGGTACATTTTGCACCACCCTCTGCTGGAGGCTAACGCACTGTCAATACGCTGCAACCAGGATTCCATTGAAGCCGAGTTGCAGCTGCACTGTCAACTGGAATGCGTTGTTAGGTTGCTCCACTGTAGGTTTTAGGTAATAATCGCAATCCATGTCTCACATCACGGCAGACATAATAAGTAGCCTACCACATCGCGTAGCTAGCTATTTTTAAACGTAGCTATAAGGGTTGCCATGCTTTCTGTCTCTGGCAAGCTATTTGAATCTCAAATTCCAAGAATTTAGTAGATACGCGATCTTAGTGAGTTAGTTAGATCTTATTAACTATCCTTAAATATATAGCTTGAGGTTGTGATTTGGAAGCACTTACCGACATTGTCGTCATTGACCCTGTAACCCTTCATTCATAAATGCATGCACTGAATCAAAAACACCAGACCAATGGAAACCGTCAATGGGTGAAACTTAATATTAAGAAACCCACATATCAAGTTATGCCCCCGACTTGCGGTCTGCAGATATACCCTCCTCAATTGAACGCTTCTGTTCCTCACTCAAAACGTAAATTTTCACTTTTTTTGGAAAGGAAAGAAAAAGGTGCAGTGGTCAATTTTTTTCTTGGAGCTGCCCGTATGTATCCCACTATCACAAATTAGAAACAAAAAAGGTCCTGTCTATTCACTTTTTCTACGCGTCCCTTATTCACACGAGAATTGCGATAGGTCGTTTGTTCGTTATAGCTCTATTTGCTTAACATTGGAAACCGATTCGCATTGTTAAAAGGGGGCATTTATTTGACCCCTTGGTATCTTCAATTTTTTATCACAAACAATTCTTATGACATGGCACACGACATCTACTTAGTAAACATTGAGAAATACATTAAGTAAAAAATATAGCTATAATTTACATAACAATGCAACTTAAAAACAATTTGAATGGGGAATATAGACAATATGGTTGGAGGCATTGAATATCATAAAAGTAATATGAGTGTGATATGCCTATGAATGGTGCATGCAAAATAATATTCTAATGTACATTGAATGTACACGGGAAGACTTCAGAGCATTTGGAATGTTCATGTGTGATCAATATGATAATAGATCTGTGTTGATAGTTTTGGCCTGAGGGAAAAAACTTTGTGTAGAAGTGCTTTCCCCCGATGCTCCGGTAGGCGCCTACCAGACGTCAGCAGTGTGAACAGACCATAGCCTGGGTGGCTGTAGTCTTTGATGATGTTCAGTGCTCTCTTAAGACATAGTGTATGGTACACGCCTTGCACAGAGGGGAGATGGCAGCCAGTGACGCACTTCGCAGACTTCACCACCCTCTGGATGGACTTGCGATCAGTAATGGAGCAGCTGCAGTATGAGGCAGTAATGCAGCCAGAGAGGATGCTTTCAATAGTGCAACTGTAGAAGAATGTTTAAAGACATGCCAAACTTCTGAAGTCTCCTCAGGAAGTATAGTCCTTTTTGGGCAGTTTTCAATGCCAGTTTTGCTTGCCTGGACCAAGTGATGTCATCTTTGATAAACACACCGAGGAACTTGAACTCAGAGACTTTATTCACTTCATGACACCCCTCTGCCACTTCCTGAAGTCTATGATCATATCCTTAGTTTTGTTGACGTTGAAAGAGAGGTTGTTGTCCTGGCATCATGTAGCCAGGTGAGTTCTTTACCTCCTCTCTGTATCATTGTTGAAGATGGTGCTCAAGGTCAGTGCAGAGGGGGTGAGGTTGCCCATTCTCAATGTAGGCATTGGTATTATAGCAGATTCTTGTAACCCAAACTTATATCTGTAGTGACCAGATAAAGAACCTGCAGTACGCTTGCCTGCAACTCTTTACTGGAACTGCAAAATGAAAAGTAAATGAAGACTTTTTAATGACCATTTAAATGTGTTTAACACTATCAGCTCTAGAACTATCCTTCAAATACTGTCCTTACACATTCATGTTTGGTAGTTCCTTTACTGCTAATAAATCCCTTACAGAAATTGAACTCAAAATTTACATTAGAGTCGACACCAAAGAACTCTTTTAGTATTCATTATGAACGATTGCAGTTTGGAACTTTTGAGTTAAAAACTGCCCGATATTATAGCTGGGATTAAATCTGAATAAAGAAAATTGAAAAATAATCACCTTAACACCCAAGTCACGTTCACACCTGCATATAGAGACATTCCAACATTAACTACAAGCAATTTATGAACTTTAGCACAAATCCAGAAATGTGCCTTGGTGCAAAAATCTGGTTTTACAGCATTATTTGGGAAATTCTACACATTTTGCATAGGGACAGTGAAAAATTGTTACAAATGCATATTTTCTGAAATTGTATACAGTTTGCCATTTCATTTGCAAGCACAGGCATTTGATCTAGCAACCTTTCTGTGACTGGTCAAATGCTCTAAAGGCTTCCTGCTGTGCCAAAATCATGTTAATGCATGTTCACACTACACCTTAGCCTAGGGCATCCTAAGCCCATGGAGAGTTTGAGCCTAGGGATAAGGGCCTCCTAACACCAGGTTCAGTTTTTGCCTGGGTCTACAATAGCCCAAATCATAGAACATTGCAGTGTGAAAAGGCCTTTAGTGTGATATGTGATTGAGATTGACTAACATTTTCTCTGCATGCACAGTCTGTCTTCAACGATCATTATTCTTATATTTAAGTTTTACTGCTGGATAACTAAATTTGTCATGCATAATTGTCAGAATTTGTATTAATCTAAATGCTATTTAACCAAGTATGTCAGTTGATAAACACATGTTATTTTCAATGATGACCTGGCCAAAGGCATACAATTGCAAGAAGATGTTACTCGGCACCAACTGTTTATTAGAGGTTCAACAAGAGTGATCATTTATGTGGTAAGTATTTTTATTTGATGTAAAATCAAAGAAATATCTGGGATTCCAGTAATGACAATGTCACTAAATAGTGATATGATGAGTTGAAAAACAAGAAACCAGGCAAGCCTAGTTCAGCAGGCCTGCAATAAAAATTGTTGCTCTCCCAACAATCTATCTCAGGTCGCCAGCGTGAAAGGCTGTCTTTAACCACTACACTAAAGAGCTATACATTACCTGTGTGTCGGTATAGCCTCTTAACATTATAGAATTTTGGCACACAATATAAACACCATGACACCACTAACCATTTTGTTAAACTAAGTTACGTTTCTTATTAATTTTAATTCCTCCACAAATAGCATCTATGAACGGTATGGCTTTTGTCACAGGCCTTTTTAACAGCTTATTAGCCATTCGTGAATCACTTTGATACAATAACAACTGTATCAATATAGGTGATGACAACGGAAGTTGTCATCAAGTGATAAGACGAGAGAATCGTGGAGCCAGTGAAATTTGACTATCCTGAACAAATACTACGACATAATTCGAAAATCCACCATAAATAGTCACAATATAACAACAAACAGCTTCCTATAACGTAAGTACTGAAGGTTGTTGCCAGCAACGTTTTGGTGTATCCTGAACAAATCCTCTTTTGCCACTCGCCGTTTAAACAGCTGATTAACAATTCCTGAAATGCATTGAAAATATAGGTGACAATACCCGACGTATTCATCAAGGGAAAAAGCAATAGAATCCTGTAGCCAGCAAAGTGTTTGTCTATCCTGAAATACATCAATTCCAGATTAATTTATCATTGTTTACTGTTTTACAAAAAAACATTTGTAATGTAATGAGTAGCTTTAACTATTAAATAAAATGCATTGCCATTTTTTGGATGGGTCTTTTTAAAAATCTCTACCAATACAAACATGTACATCTATTTACGCAATTTCCTAGTGCTGCCTTGGGCCTAGACAACATGGAATAACCAATGTCCATACATGCAATGGCAAATAGAGTGAAATCCCTTGGTCATTTCCTGCTTGCTAATTGCACACAGATCCCTCAAGAAATTACAGCACTGAATAATGTAGGGAAATATTAATTTAAATAATATATATTTTCTGCAGCTATTGTAACATGTTTAGCCAAAAGTGAAAGCGATGCACCGTTGTTGTTATTCAGACAACATCCACCAGGTGGGAGCAAATTCAGCATATTGCCTCTA
This sequence comes from Esox niger, assembly GCA_016801105.1. NCBI lineage: Eukaryota > Metazoa > Chordata > Actinopteri > Esociformes > Esocidae > Esox > Esox niger. Next base: position 7,622 of record JACXGJ010009264.1, read on the forward strand.
AATAGGAATACCGTGTTAAAATGTTTCTCCTCAAGTCAGGGGTCAATGTTTTCATGTGAGCCGAGGACCCCAAAGCTTGCTTAGGGCACCCTAAAGGCTAAAGGGAGCCCTAGAACAGACACAGCATGTTGAAATGCTTCCATAATATCATGGAAAGTAAAAAAAACAGTTCAAGGGCTGTCTTCTGTGTGTAGGAGGACTATGAGACAGTAAGTGGAGTAGAGTGCAGGGAGACAGCACGATTTCTGGACACTATCTATTGTGTCCAGAAATCATGCATCGGTACAAGTGGATTTGGAAATTTTAAGCACTAGGATCCTACAAAAAATATACAGTTTATTTCTTGGTTCAACCTGATGGTGTCACCTCCAAAACAGATTAAGCAATCTCACTACAAACATCAAAGTTAACACTATTATTCTGGACTACCTCCATCTAGTGACAATTTGAGACCAACATTCTATTTACACTAATCCATGGATATGTGTAACCTTTTTATGTGCAGATCAAGTTATGCACGTGTTCATTCTCAATTGATTTTGCTCTACTGGTAGAGAAAATGAAGGCTAGTCTGGCAAATTATGTATTCTTGTTCAAAGCATTAACCAATGTCCAAAGCATTAACCCATGTCCAGAGCCTTAACCGATGTCCAGAAGAGTGAAATGATTATTATATTCTAGGCTGCATAACAGGATCGGACATGCTAGAATAGTATTGCGTTAATATAAAGCAGCCGTAACTAACTAGTTAAACATCCACAAATCTATTCTACCTGTGTATTTTACAAAGTGGGCTCCATTGTTCATGTGTACATGCGTTTGGTTTAAGGCTATTCATAGGCGTTTTTTCATGGCCATGTTTGAATAGATGAATGTTTCAATGGGCCATTTTTTATTTATTTAGTATTTTGTTGAATTTTCTGAAATGCCATATTTGCAAATAGCTTATGAATCCGCATTAACGATGTAGGCAACGTTATAGGCAACACAACATGTGCAGAAAACGGCAACTTTTCTACAAAGCTAAGTTAGTTGCCTAGCAGCACAAATAGCTAGATTCACGTGTTTTGCACTCCTATCTTATTTTGAAACGAACCGCGAGCCCAAGCAGTCTAGCAGTTTGCCTTTGCATTCATATCTGTCCGACGGCAAGGAGTTTTGTCATGTTTCTTTCGAATTACTCTGGCGTAGTTTTTAACTTGTACTCGTAAGAATATAACACAATGACCTTGTGTCAACAACACACGTTGCTGGAGGTTTTAGGAACAATATAACAAGGATCTAGGGAAGGATGGAATTTCCAACTGTCCATTTTATCAAGATGACACCTTTGAAGATTGCGTAGCTCGGTAAGACTTATTTTCCACTCTTAATTATGTTAACATATACATTAATATTTGTTTAAGACCTGGCGTCGCTACTTCAAGCTAGTTTGGTCCATCTGGCTGTTAATCTTAGTATGAATGGACCGAGGTACAGTAAAATTAGTTGACGTTCTTTCATCAATGATGACCCAAGCATGTCATGAACATTATATATGCATAATTAGATGGACGTCGATGGATCCCAATTAACAATAACATTAACAGTTCCCCCCCGAAATTGTCGAGAGTGAGTGTACTTAAACATAAATTCTCACCTCACCCTTCCGTGGCCTCTTTGAAGGCTAGTGCAATGAAAAGGACGCAATGAATAGGTGCATAGACAGAACTGCACTAGACATTTTTCATAAAAAAATGCTTGCCGTTTTTATCTGAAAATCTGTTGCAGTTACATTTAACTATTATCAATTTATGATAGGCTACATGAGACGTGACTGCCAATTTAGCCAAAAAGCCCGTTTTATCTTTGCCAGTCGAGAAGGCATACAGCAACTACACAACAGGTTTAAATATATATCTATATAAAAATACAATCTCTGTCAAATGTTATTTATACTTGTGACTTTAAATTACCTCTATGTTCAACAGCGGGACTCACCAAAGAAAATGGATGATTAAAGACATGGCATTTGTTCTATTAATTAGCTAGGCCAGCTAAAATATTTAAATTTACACAAAGAGCTTTGAAAAAGTAGGACACGACCAGAGGCGTTTTCCTTGCCTTTATTCCCTATCTTCCCCCCTTCCCCCCTTTCGTCTTCAGCTCTTGCTCCCACTCTCATCTGATTTCAGACACTGCTCATGGTGGAAACAGCTGAGGGGATGTGGATTCTTTCATACAGGGACATTCCTGCAACAACTGAGAACTAGGGACAACAAATACCCAATGCCTGAAGATGTAGAGTGAATTCCCTTTCTACACAGCTCACTACACAAGCATGGGACATGCATGGACAGAGTTTAGACGTCCATTTGGAATTATTAAGTGACTTATATGTTAGCCATTCTCCATGTGGTTTTAAATAGCTTTGGTCTTTGAAATCAGACACTATGTTGACTCTAATCTATTCCAATTATCTAATGTGGAACTCTGTGTTTGACCTGTTCCCTGATGCGCTGCTTCTGTCTTGGTTCCCTTCAGGTTTTTCCCTCAACCCCAGACAAGCCTGCCATGATTAGCAGCTCGTCCAGCCCTGCTGGGTCCTATGGGGACAGCTCCTCCCTGCTGTCCCTGGACTCCAGCGTATTCTACAGTGAGACCCCATCTGTTTGCAGAGACTCACAGGACTTCTTCGTTGTCAATGTTGGCGGTACCCGCTACATTTTCACCCAGGAGCAGCTGGCCCCCCATCCAGAGACCAGACTGGGAAAGCTGGCCCTATCCACATGGGACTGTGTCCTGGAGCTCTGTGACGATGCTGACTTCCTGGAGAACGAGTTCTTTTTTGACCGCAGCTCACAGACCTTCCAATATGTGATGAACTTCTATCGCACTGGCCACCTGCATGTAGGGGAGGAGCTGTGTGCGTTCTCCTTCCATCAGGAGATTGAGTACTGGGGCATTGATGAGCTCCGCATTGATCCCTGCTGCCGCGACCGCTACTACCGCCGTAAGGAGCTCAAAGACAGCCTGGACATCAGTGAGGTGGAGGACGATGCAAGTGACGATGAAGACTTTAATGGCGCTGCGTGCCCTGGTCTCCGGCGGCACCTGTGGGAATTGTTGCAGAGGCCTGAGTCGTCGCGAGCGGCTCGCGCCTTCAGCGCGCTGTCGGTCACGTTCGTGCTGGTGTCCATTATCAACATGACGCTCATCTCGCTCTACCTGGGGGACATGGGCGGAGAGAGCGGTGCTGCTGACGGGGGTACGCCTTTCTTCATGGACGTGCTGGAGCATGTGTGCGTGGCGTGGTTCACCGGTGAGCTGGTGCTGCGGTTCGCCTGTGCGCGCAACAAGTGGCGCTTCAGCCATAGCGTTCCCAATGTGATCGACCTGCTGTCCGTCCTGCCTTTTTACGTGACGCTGGCGGTGGAGAGCCTGTGGGGCGGCTCGGCGGAGCTGGAGAACGTGGGTCGTGGGGTTCAGGTGCTGAGGCTCATGAGGTCCCTACGCATGCTCAAACTGGGTCGCCACTCTATAGGTAATGTAGTCGTATGCCCTCAATGCACGCACTCTTGAATTTTACAGAGGCTAATGTTCAGGGCAGAGATGGAGTTGCTGAGCTCTCTGTCACCACTTGAAGGAGACTGAGTAGCATGTGACCTGGAGAACTAGAAGGACGACCACTGACATCAGGCCTATGCAACCAATAAGTGCCAGACCACAGGTCAGAGACACTTTGAGAGTCTTACATACATGTAGAGATGCCTATTTAAGAAAAAATAGGAGTGGCCTCTTGATTTTTTCCAGAACTGTAACTATTAGTTAATGGTCTCTAAATACTTTTATTAAACATTTCAAATACAGTAGATAAGGGATTAGTAACTGATTGATAAACATTGAAAAAGTTATCTTTTTGAAAGGATTTAATATGAGTAGTTATTTGTTGTTTTTCTGCTCAACTATTGAAAGGGTTTTGTGAATATTGTGAGTTCTGTAAACTCTTCAGAATGTTCCACACTGAAAAATTACAAATGAAACATCTTGCATTTATTGAACAGTCAGTGAATAGTCAATGAACTACTGTATTATTGATCCCAGCATTGAATGTATGTGTTCCCCCAGGCCTGCAGGCCCTGGGTCTGACCATCACTCAGTGTTACGAGGAGGTGGGTGTCCTGGTCCTTTTCCTCTCCGTAGGCATCTCCATCTTCGCCACGGTGGAGTTTGCCCTGGAGCACGATATCCCCGGCACCACCTTCAGTAGCGTGCCCTGTGCGTGGTGGTGGGCTACGACCTCTATGACCACAGTGGGCTATGGGGACGTCCACCCAGACACGACCCTGGGCAAGGTGCTGGCCTTTCTCTGCATCCTGTCTGGCATCCTCCTCCTGGCATTGCCCATCGCAATAATCAACGATCGTTTCTCTGCCTGCTACTTCACCCTGAAGATTAGAGAGGCTGCACTGCGGCATGCGGAGGCTCTCAGGAGGCTGGGTGACGTGGTGGTGGACGGCGTGGGAGAGGGAGGACGGGTGAACCTGAGGGATGTCTATGCCAGGAGTGTGATGGAGATGCTAAGGCTTCAAGGGAGAAAGAGGACCAGCACGCAGAGTAGTGGAGGGGACGAGCTCTGGTGGTAGTGTGGAGGACGGAACACACGGGCTGCTGTGGAGGAAACCATCTGCACCATTTATAATATAGGACATGCGTTTAGGATGATGGGTGGACAGTTATGTGACTGAGTACTGGTACAAAGTATGGCACCTGTATGACTGCACTAACGAGCATCACAGATAGGTAATTCTGTCACCAACATTTGCATATGCCCTTCAGGTAAATGTGTTTTTGTACATTCTTAAAAGTTGGCCATGTACATACGGATGTATGGTTTATTTAAAGTTAAAGGAGCCATTTCTGAATTTAACTCATAGAGTTGGCATCTTCCCGATGATTTTCTCATGTTTGTTTTGGTGCAGTTGATGTGTAGTATAGCCAGTCTCAATTAAATAAGGATAAAGCTCTGGCGACCACTCAAATGAATATAGGAATTGCTTTAAAGAGATAGAGTTATACCACATGCATAATAGGCTATACAAATGAAATTTTCAAATCAAACTTGTTAGCTAGCAAGTTGTTATAGTTAGAAGGTAAGACTTCCCAGAGTTTTGTGGTTTCTGTTATTTTTTTTGTAGGTGCTACAGGGGGCAACTTTCTAATTTAAAAGCATAGCTTGACCTAAAATCATGTTGGGGTAGAATTTTCCTTGCATGCAGTTGTGTCTGAAGGCCCATGGTGTCATATTAAATGATAAGACATTCTTTACTTCTCTTCCATCCTGTAGTTAGATTAATTAGCTTTGTCTGTATATCTGAATTAAATCAATGGTACCTAAGTTAGCAAAAGCAGAAATGCTACCGGACAATTCCATTTAAAGATGTAATTTGTGTATTATAACGTAACAACACAGCTACTACTGTACTTACGAACTTTCGTTTTTACATGGTTGACCTAGGTAAGGCAGAGTTCTCGCGGCTCCTTAAAAAAGTCTTAAAAGGTCTTAAAATAAAATAAGGGGAATTAAGGTAATAAATTGTCTTAAATGTAAATTTACTGTTGGTATTACATTTGCAGATGGTGCATTTAAGGCTGGTGGAAAAAATGTCACCACAGTGGCACAGTAGATAAAACTTCTGATTTGCATGTATTTGTTTGATTTACTTAGTATTAGACAATGAAAGACTGCCGTTAATATACGTTTTACGTTACATTCGCTAGTTACAGATGTTGACGTCTGGCTGTGTGTCATCTTTTCATGGTCTTCAGTAGTTGCTAGATAAGGATGAGCCAATATGGGGAGATGCAAGTTGAATGAGATATGGTTGGAGGAAGATATGTTTCATTGGTGGTTGGTGCCGGCAGGAAACGATGCAAGGAGCAATTTGGTGGACTTAGACCATGAAGTTGAGAGGAGAGCCAGAGACAGTGTTGCCAGAGTTGATTGACTGTAAACCGCAAAATCATCCACAGACGCCAGAAAAAAACGGCCAGAATCTATACAAAATCTGTAAATCGACCCGCTCAAGCCCATTTTTGCCCAAACAGTCATTAAAAATAGCCCAATTGTATAGGAAATCTCCCCGTCTGGCAACACTGGTAGCAGAGCTATGCCACAAATCTTGAGGAGAGTTTGGGTTGGTGTTACAAAACAATTTTGGGGGAAAGCTGAACAGCTTACCTACAGTAGGAGCTGTACCACAGCTATCGAGTGTTCAGCGTTGCCATCAGCCATCAAACCTTTAGGAATGCCCCCTTTGAAATACATGAATGCTGCTACTCTACTCGTGTTGCATTATGTCCAGTGGCAGTGTCCAAGCTTCACAAACGCTGTTATATTCTTGACCCTGTAAGGTGATGATCTTCCAGTGTAAAATGTTTATAACATACTCCTATGTCAAATCTGCATTCCCTGTTTGATACTTAGAAATAAGGGTGAAATGCTGACCAGGGGGATAGAAGGATGCTGTCAATGTCACTAAACTGTCATAAAACAAAGTTATTTGCCAGGATGTATTTATGGTAATAGGCCCTCAATGTAGTTGCTGATGTTATATTGATATATATAGTTGTTTGCTGAATGATGAAAGGAATTGTCATTTTCCGGTTGAGAAAGCAAGTTGCCTGTCTAAACTCCATAGCTGACAGCTTTATTTAGCCTTTATTTAGCTTAAAAGCAGTGCATTGGGGACAATAACATGAACTTGTAATGGGGGGTCTATATGAAATGTTACCTGTTCATATACGCATAGTTACAAAGAGTAAACTAAATGCAGGCCATTATCTTTATCAAATTGTTATTAAAATGTGCTATTACAAATTGTTATGGCAAACATCTCCAGTGATAGCCATTTCCTGAGACAACCATTGAGACAACTGGTGTTCTCCTTAACAATATGAAGGCTAAAAGGCTTTGCTATTTGAAACGATTGGATCTACAACTTCAGGTCTAGGACAGAGCCTCCTTCTGAAACAGGATGGTGTAGAAGTCAGAATTAGGGCCAGACATTCCTAGGGGAGCAAAAAAACAAGAATCGCTGTCAGGCAAATGTTGCTAGGACAGTGCTAGGACATTCAGGGAGAGAACACAAGGCCAAGATCACTAAACATTAAGGAGAATCATCTTGCTATGGTTTTATGTAAAATTGTTCATAGAAAAAAAAAATCCAGTAATATATTTTTTTATGCTCATCTGAAATAGGAACTGATCATCCATGATTTGGGGGAATATATGAGAGGAATACATGAGGCAATGTGTGATGTAATAAAGTGCTGTAATTTCCAAACAATTCACCTGAAATGGATGGAAGTAGCCTTAAATGAAAACAGACTGTGTGTACCTCCTCGTATAGTTCCAAAGTGCTGGGATACAAAAATAAACTAAATGTGTCACTAACCACACACTTTTGAACCCCACTGTTAACACACTGAACCTAACTACAGGGAACTTCTTCCTTCTCCATATTTGTCTGTCTTTTCAAGAGTTTCATTGAATTTCATATTGTTATTTCTGAATGTAGCACTGGACATAAATCTCAAATAAGCCAGCTTCCAGATGATCCACAAAACAAATGTATTATTTTTTATTAATTAGATATGTTTTATTACTCTTAATGCCCTATTTACAGCAATGAAAAACATTTACATATAACTTACAAATTACTGATAGAACTCTTTGTAGTAGAAATACACTACTAAACACTACTGTGAATTATCTTATTTGTAGACAAAATACATGATTTGAGGTGATCTATTCTTTGAGTGAGACTATTTCCAGGGCAAAATGACAAATTGACCTGCATAAATATCTATTTACCTATCTACTGTATACTGTAGCATATTGTTGTCACATACTGCCATCTGGTGTCTTTTCCTCAGAAGCACACTGCCAGAAATGAACATAGATGTCATTATGGATATATCCACATGGGGTCAGCAACAGATTTAAAACAACAAAAGGAAAGCAATTTGGATGTATTTTTAACCACTTGGATAGACAAGGGTTAAGTCTACTTATCCAAATATGCTCTTCTAGTTGTCTCCCAACAGGTTTGAATGGAGGACCAATTATTGTGCATATGGATCTTATTTGGGGCCAGTTGTAATTCAAGAGAAAGATTAAATGTTATAAAAGGTTTTAAATATAGAATTTTTATAGAAATAGGGGTTTCTGGTTTTATTGGACCGGGGTGCAGGATCTTTAATTTGAGATCAAAAACATTGCCAGAGGTATACACTTCTCTGATCCACATGGAACCACATCGGTGGGCCTCTATGACATTCAAAAAATGAGATATGACCTAAGGTCAGTAATGGAATAATACTTATGTAAAATTGGTTTATTATTGTAAAATAATTATTGAGAGATTCAGAGATCATGGCAATTTTTAAGTTCTAATTTAAGTTAATTTTAGAATGAAAAATATTGATTGTGAGAATATTTAAAATATTTATATCCAGCTCTGCTTGGACATACCATTGTCCTGAACAAGGGGGGCTATTTTGTCTAAAATCCAGAATGAAACTGTAATGAGCAGCTAAATCATAAGCATCCTTTGGGGGAAAATGGTAGAAACCCATGCTATAAAGCAATCACTACTGTGTCATAGAGAAAATAACATGTGCATGTGATTTCATAATTTCAGTCTTAAGAGAACGTCCTCTAGTAATAATACTAATTGAATATGTCTACCAAGCACTTAGATTGTGAATCCTTGTTGGGAGCTTGGATAAAGAGATAGGCTTGCTAAAGGGGTCACAATATGTTCCACTTTCTCTATTTGCACCATACCTGTACAACCGTAAATGCTTGTGTAGCAGATCATTCAGTTGAAATCTAGAGGTGTAAAAAATATACTAGCGCCTCAAACTGGGTATTGAATGGGGAAGAACAAAACATGTTTTCCACAATGTATTGGCAACCAGTGACCACTTGGGGCATACCTCAGAACATAACACTGCACACCCAGTTGGCATGTGTCCTTTTCAACTGTCAATGTTACACAAATATTAAAGAGGCAATATATTCCCGTTTAATATTAGGTTAGAGACACATTTTGATAGTCAATAAGTACACTAAATGGGAGGGTTAAAATCACAAAACAGGACAGCATTTTGTGTATTATAAGTATGGATGGATTATCATTAATTGCAAGATTGACAGGATTCCCAACTGCCACTGCACAGCTGTACTGGCAAAGAATGATGCATACAGCAAATTGAAAAAGAAAACAGTTTATTGTAGACACCAAAAGGCCTGAATACTCAGGAACATTATAAAATACTTCGTTGCGAAGTGGTCATGGTAAATCACTTTACATATACAGTGAGAAAAAAAGATAATCAGAATTCACCAATGGAATTCAAAGGTGAAGCACCATAAAGTTCTGTGTGGGATTAGCTGATATCTTTCCCATTTATAAAAATCAAATTCACCGCGTTGACAGTTCGAAGAGACATTAACAACTGGAAATGTCCGAAGTCTCAGAATCTCTTCCACGTTTCGGCAGCTGGTTGTTCATCCGGTTTTTAATGAGTAAAGAAAAAAAGCTGCCGTGGACGTTTGAACATCATAGCATGAGGGTGGTGATAGCACAGCTTGCTAACTACAGAAGACCTTGAGTCGTGTCGTTAAAAATATAACGTACCAAAACAAACAGGCAATGCTGTCGGCTCGTTGGATTTGTAAACAAGGTCAAATTAAAGCTCTGATTTGCACTTGTATTCACGGTTGACATAGCTGGCTTGAGGGTACTAAGTCAACAAATAACGTTAGCTAAAATGGGTCCCCAACTAAAACAAACGAACCATCATTCAAAGGAAAGGTTCAAACATAACGTTAAACAATATGGACAAATAACTCGCCGGCTAAATGAAAACCCTGGGTAGGGCTGTAACAAATTAAACATGCTAACGATTTATAGTCTGTATAATGTCGGCACATTTATTTTTGTTTTGTCCGGAACATCGAGTTCTTAATCATCACATTCCCCCATCAGCATTGCAGATTTCCCGAATGCTCCCCACACTCCGCCGTAGAAAACTGCAACCGCCTGACGGCTTCTTTGATTAGATTCCCAGACAATATTAATTCCTGAAGTAACTGATGTGGGTCGTCGTTCTCGACAGCTGCGTTGATTATCTTTCGGTTCCATGGTTTGAAATGGTCCCACTCCTGGTTACTTGATCCAGGGAAACTGTATGGACTGGCTCTATTGCTACGTTGTCCCATGTTTCTAAGCCGCATGCAGCACCCGGTACGCTTTTGCAGTGCCACGCCATTGTTGTGGTTAGCTTGTTTGACGTTGCTACTGCTGCCGTTGCTTGTGAGACCATGGAGACATGACATCGTCTTTTGATTAGCACTATTGTTGTTGTGAAGCTGCAACGCCTCGCCGATTTTTGTGACCAAAGCGTCAACTTCTTTCGAATCGACGGTAACCGACTGCTCCAAAAGAATGTAGTTCTCTTTTCGACAAGGCATGTTGTTGTATTTGAGTTTCTTAGTTGTATTTTTCGAACTGAATGAGAGCCTTAATCTGCTCCTTCCTCTCACCACGCTGCTCCGCAGAAAAGCAATCCCTCGAGATGATTTGTAAACAATGGATGACGTATGATCCGGAAGGTACCATTTCCAATGGGGGTGCGATCAATATTCAAATAATACCAAATGGAGGAAAACTATCGCAATTATAATGTATTCATTTTTCCATAAAACATATTCCTAATTATACTTCGGTATATAATTAATTGTTTTGTATGATATCGTTATGAATAACAACTCTCACTATACGGATGTTGTATGGAAATAGTGACTTGTTTGACCCCCTGATTCTTCTCCGTCTTGGCACTTTCAGTCAACTGAACATATTACGTAACTCATAACTGTAATAGCTATTAATGTGATGTGTAAAATAAACTATGTTTTCACAATAACACCAGATTTTATTATACCACTGAATTTATCCTTCATGCAAATGTTTCATAATTATAAAAATATGATATTTCATTATTATGTAAATATTAGTATAATCTTAAATTATATCATCGTCCTCGGGAATGATATTGAAAACAATTGTTGGGTCACTGAAATGCAATGATAACAATTGCATGTTGTTAATAAACATTATAATATTTTCAATGCATTTTATGTACATATCAATGCATTCGAATTGTACGGTACAGTATATGCTAAGCACGCTGTACGCATTAGAACATGGAGTACATTTCTGATTTCTCAGAATCTTGTACTAGACTCCACCACTCCAGTCAAAGAGCGCCCTCATGACCAAATAAGGAATGACTATCGTGTTCACGTGGTGCTGTACTACGGCTTGTCCTTATTCCCTACAACTGAGGTATATTAAGATTCCTTACCAACTTTGCTGCTGTTTTGCATAGAGATCATTCAGATACGTGGTTTTGTTATCTTAACACTTCGCAATGCTTAAAATAAAGCTATTGTAAAGATTGTGTTTAGTTTATACATGGAAGATGCTTACTAGTTTCAAAGTACAATAAAATGCGATGTCGCAGATATTTCCTCATTCTCATTTCCAGTCATTGGTGCACTAAACAGCTGCTGATCGACAACAATTCCTGTTTGTGGTCTGCACTAGCAGCTGGTTGTTCACACTGTTCCTGTTGCAGGAATGTTCCCATTTTACTAGTATGACTCGATCTTTGTTGGAGTGGGGGAGGGGGACTGAAACAGTGTATTGAGTGTAATCTCTATTCATCTGACTTTCACAGGACTTGGAGCTCTGCCAAAGCAGCGGGTTCACAAGGTTTGCGTCTCCCATTGAGTTTTTGCTGACATCATATCAGTATTTTATCTGATGAAAAACAATAATATAATTATTGTTTATGATATTTTTCTACATAACCCCGGATCCTAACAGGGAAGTTACTCATTGAAGTTTGATGATTAAATCCTGCCCTACTGGACATTTCCAGGATTTACACTCAGGCACAGGCAGACAGCCATGTCATGTCCCTCAATTTAACTGAAACTCAGCAAAGGCCTAAATACATCTCTAGTAGATTTGAACTTTATGGGCATGCAAACCCTTGCTATTTAGGTATAATTTGAGGCTTCCAGAGACCCTGTATGGTTACTGATCTTTATCGCACACACACACACACACATATATATATATATATATATATATATATATATATATATATATATATATATATATATATATAGTATCTATATATACTATTTTGTTTCATAAAGGAAATGAAAGAATCAACCCTGTACAAGTCCATAGATATTTATTTCCAAGTGATTTAGCCATCGTCCCACAGGTTCACCATGAACTTCATCTTTGCCTTATCCTAACTTTAATTCACTATCCAATGTCACATGGAAATGTTTGCATCATGCACATTTATTGAATACCATTGGCTGTAGAACTCTCTTCAGAAAGTTGCTGTACATGCTGTTACTTGTGAAAAAGAGACCTTGTTTTCTCTGCAACTGCCAGTGAATCATAAAGCACTCTTATATGAGATTGCTGAACAAAACGTACCGCCTTTAATCTCTTCAGTAGCATAGTTTCATAACATATTTCTTCACCTGATGTACCAGTAACTTACAGGCTTGTCACAAACGTTGCATAACAACACCCTGGTTCTACTGAAGGATTGTGGAAGTACATTCCTGGCTTTAAAATTCACTGCTTCCATTCAAAACCAAACACAGTGCGTTTATATTTACCACACCCATATGTCTGAATCAAATTAATGACACATCCAAAACACCATAACAGCACACCCATTTTCTGAAGTGCTAGTTATGTCTAATATAATCCAACTCTCCAAGGGTCTTCTTATGATCCATGTTAATTCATGCCACTCAAACCATTCTATAAACAGAGAATGGTGGATTATAACACAGTTGTACTATTCATTAGATTACAACAAACCAAGCATATAAACACTAGAACATACAGTATTTTGAAAGACAGATATGAATGACATAAAACAAACATAAAAAGGAAAAAGTTGATAATCCTTGTGCTACAAAGTAAGCCTGTAAGCAGATGGAAATGAATCGTTTATGAGTGTATGTGGATCCTAAGACAGTTCTCCAGTCTCAACATGGATGTCAGGCAGGAATTCATGCATACCTTGGATGCAAAATAATTTAGGAACCAAGGCATCCAGCTTGTAAATAATCACCAGAAATTATTTCTATTGATTTAGCAATCCATGTAACTAGTACACGCACCTGTTGTTCTATTGAAATAAAGCTAGCCAAATATATCAAGCCCCATTGCCCTAAAGCACATCATAAGATATAGCTAATGTTGAATGGATCGGGTCCTAACATGACCGTCATCAATGGCTTTATAAATAATGAGTATTGTTGAGTTGATGACCTGACACCATGCTAGTTATCTAACTGAAACAGATTATCTAACTGAAACAGATTATGTTGTTTGATATTCATTTGAAAGAAAACATCCTTTACTTATTAAAAGTTGATTTATCATAAGAGACACATGCTGGACCATGTGACATCAGGCAGCTGTGATGAGTATCTGTGGCGCGTCTATACCAGTTTCATCCACTTTGGTAAATCATAGTGCCCTATATCTTTACCAAATCTACACCAGTCTTTTGATGCTGGGTTTTAGGTCCACCTGTCTGAATATAAATATGTTTGAATTTTTCTGCCTAGTATCTTAAAAGGTTAAAACTTTGATCTTTAATAATGTTTTTATATACTTAACTGTAATATCAAAGGGAAATTGCAATAGGATCTCCATGACTAACATTACATATGGTGAGAAATGGCATACCAGGGACTGGGATGTTTAGGAAACTAACAAATGCAAACTGTTTTGTAACTGTTCTTGATACTGGAACATGTTTTTTTAACCAACTGAGGTAGTTAGCTATAATACTGTAACAACTTGGATTTAATTAACTCAACTCAAATGACCTGAGTTGAATACATTAATTCTGTAAATAATGTTGAAATGCTTGAATAAGCAAGTCATAGTTGTGACATATTTTACAACAAGATGAGGAGTTTTGTGCAACAATGATCAGTATTTTGTTTGTTTGATAATGTCGTGAAAGCTAGCATGATTCATGAATACTCCATAGAAGGGACTTCATATCAGTCAATCTAATTCATTTAAAAAATTCATTTTAACATCAATAATTGTCATAAAGTGCTTTTACAGATAGCCAACATGAAATATGAATGATGGATTTGAAGAACTGGAAACAAACTGCATCTTTTGGAAAATAAGTGGTATGTTCTAATACTGTAAATAAATTGCTCTCCTTTCATTATTTTCTATCCAGTGATGTATTGGCTGGAGAGGTATCCATTATTGTCTCCTGTACCTTAAGGTAAGTAGTCATCATGAAGCAAAGCAGATGATGAAATTATGCTTTTTAGGTTGATTTTGCCTGAGCTAACATAATCCCTCTCTGTTTGTGTTGGCTCTGTTTATATGCAGGCTGTTTATGTGTGCTTCAGGGCTTGTGTGTTTTGGGGGATGTTTCTGTCTAGAGCATCTTATAATCAGTCTCACAGATCAGTAGACCAGGATCACAGCAGGGGTTCTTCTAGTTGCTATGAAACAACAACATAAATAATATTAATTCTAGGCCTATGTGAGAGCGTCTGTTTGTGTCATAGTTTGTCAGTTAGTTTTAATGTCATTCAAAGATTGTATGTTATAATTTAAGTCTGTTCATTTTACATTCAACTAATACATTCGACTAATCCAAGTAGAACTTTATCCCAGGTACACGAAGGCCAATGGTGGACACAATACCATTTGTCGGCATTGAAGTCGTATGGTGTAATCATCCCAAAGCCAGAATGTTAACCCGGCACCCAGTCAAAACAAAACTCCACAGAAGCCTGGGAAAAGAGCTAGGGAGAGGGGGAGGGGTAATAACGGCATGCCTGACTAGAGAGGGAGTTTTTCTCCCCCGCTCTCAAAAAACCTCCCCCTGGCAAACTGTGATCTGATATGTGTGGGTGTGAGAGAGATATTACAGGATGTTAATGAGTCAGCAACGACATAAGACTCCTTGTTTCCTTGCGGGTGCGTTGTTGTTTTTATGTCTGTGTGTGTATGAATACATGAAATGAGTCATATTATTCATGAAACATTATAGTTTGCTGTTACAAATATGAATATTTGAGATGAAATTAAATGAATTGTGAGAGTGGAACAGACGTAGTCATCCAGACATTCAGTAATTTTATTGTTTGAATTGCAAAAAACTATTCTGATTAAATATGAAGCTATTTATGGAAACAGTACAGTTTTTGTTAAAAATCTGTGGGACTGTAGTAATGTAAGCACTTTCAAACTGTAGACAGTGATTCGGATGCTGGGTATTCACAATATCAACATTGGAGTAGCAATCATCTTTTTAGCTGAAGTGTTTTTCAAATTTGGCTGGTTTACAAACATTGGAGTAAAACAAGTTTTACAGTTTTTTTATGACTGTTCAACTATGCTCATCTGTCATCATCAATTATATTTAATACAAATTTAATGGCACACATTGTCATTCACATATGAGTGCAAAAATGCACCTGGCAAACTTCAGATAACCATTTTAAATTCACCAAAGGACTGAAATTACAGTCAGAAGTGTTTGAATTCACTAGCTGAATTAACTGGTTGATATAGGACTTAAGCCCAGGCCTGATATGGCCGTTGCTTTGTTTTGCACATTTGTTTTTTGAGAGCCACACTTGTCACAGTCAGTTACTATTTCTAGGAATCCCTCCCCTATCTTTGCCCTCACTCCTCCACTCTTGCCCCTCCCTTCCTCTTGCTTCTCTTGGCCCTCCATGTCATAGTGAAGGCCAGGTTTGTGTTGTTGCCCAGCAGGAGCACGTGTTCCAGTGATTGCACTGGTTGCTCTCTGGTGCTGGCCCACTGCCAACACATGAGCCAATCAGCCGTGTTTACTCTGCAGAGAGTCACCTCCTACTCTTGCTTTCACTCTTCACTGCTTACTCACTGTATCCTATTGTTTCACTGTCACACAGTGTCTCTCTCTCTTTCTCTCTCAGTCGGCTTACACGTGTCCCCTCTTCTCTCTTTCTCTATGTTGATCTGCCTGTCTAGCCTTCCCTCCCTTTTCTCGTCTACCTCTTTGTCCCCCTCTCTTTCTAGCCTCAGTTAAAAAGTACAAAGGGCAGCAGAGATGGTAACAGTTAGAGGAAAACACAACCTGGCTAATTTCTCTTTACACCTAGCATTGATGTCCCATCTGTAGGCATTCATCACTATAAAATCTGTATTAATTTGTTTTCAGAAATGTTGGGAAATTTACATTACAAAAATTAAATGTTTACGTAATTATAATATTTTCTGAAGTGATTTTATTTTGGAGTGAAAAATCATGATTTTGCTAACCACCGTTTTTAAACCATCAAATGTAATAAATAGAAACAGGTTTAATGAAGAACTGTACAAACAATGCACTTTTTATCAACACAGTGATATGAGATCCGTGTGTGACGAAGGAATGGAGGATAGGGAAGGAGACAGAATGTGATAAGCTTTCCTGAACAACTGGTGCTGCTGGAAGCACAGGCTTAAGTGGCCACATGACTTGAGTGAATGAGGGGCCACAGCAGATTGCACATTATTGCCAGAAGTTAAAATACCGCTGTCTACGGTGCCTTTCAAGACAAATAATCTGTCAAAGAGACCCACGATTGATACAAATGGAATGAATTAAACATTTGAATAATCGCACCATAACTGAACTGACACTTCTACTGCAGTTTACACTTACACATTAGATATGTACACACACATTACTTGTACTCACAGTACCTGCAACAACCTAATACAATGGTTCTACCTAGGCTACCCTACAACAACCCAATACAATGATTCTACTTAGGCAACCCTACAACAACCCAATACAATGGTTCTACTTAGGCTACCCTACAACAACCCAATACAATGGTTCTACCTAGGCTACCCTACAACAACCCAATACAATGGTTCTACCTAGGCTACCCTACAACAACCCAATACAATGGTTCTAC